>MKEJ01034353.1:0-23194 GCA_001753735.1 Embelia ribes
AATTTGGTGTGGACAGCCCATCATTTTGCACTAGAGATTTTTTGAAAAGCGCTTAATGCAATTAAAAGCTTCAGCCAGACAAGCACATAGTCACTGTTTTCAGGGTTTATATTTCATAATTTGGCCTCAAATTCTGAGAAATGGTGTGTATCATTTGCTCCAGTACTTTGAGTAGTTGTTTTACCTTTCTCTATGCAGCTTATAGGTATATATGAAGCCTCTCTCTGTGATCTTGAGAAGTTATTTTACCTTTTGATCTCGTCCTGATCGTAAAGTAGGGTCGCTATTGTGACTTTTCATATGAACATAAACTCTGAATCTTGCTTTTCAGGCTGATGCTCTAGTATCAAAGCTTCAAACAAGTGATACCCAAAACCCATGTGATAAACCAACACTTCTAATTACAGCTGACACAGTATGTCTATGTCTTGTTTCTACTCTCTCATTATTCATTTCACTTTAAGCAATTGGATTGATCAGGTTTATCTAATTTCAGCAAAAATATGTGGAACATTGCGTCTCGCAAAGAACTCGTTATGAGTAGCATTATTTCACAATTTTTCTTTTCTGTTTTAAGCCACTTATTGACTCTCCGTATTGATTCTTATGCTTACATGTATTCTGTTCAACATATGTGATCTAGCATTTGGATCCTATAAAGATAGGACATGCTTGAAAACTTGTTGGGGATATTCATTTTTTTGCCCCCAAGTTCCTTTAGAAATGAATTTTTTTTTATCTTATTGCTAACTTCAGTTGATTTGGAGGTGGTTGTCTATGAAGGTATGGTAAGGGAAAAACCAATAAATGAAGAGGAAGCACGCCAGTTCATCAAAGGTTTGATGCATGATTTTGTTACCAATTGATCGTTGTAGTTGATGTTTACTGAAGATTTTATGTTACAAATTACAGGTTATTCCAGTGGGTATGCTGAGACTGTGACCTCCGTTGTAGTTGTGAACCTCAAGACAGGAGTCCGGAAGGGAGAAGTGGATAAAGTCGAGGTATATTTTCTTTATCTAAATACCTGACTCTCGAGGCATTTAGCTGCTAATTATCTAATTCGTGTTGTTCAAGAGTAATGTTGTTATGTTTTGTATGTACGAGTGACTACTCACTAGTCCTAGTATCTTATGGAATGTAATTTTCCAACATCATGTACATATTCACCGATTGATGTGGAACACCTTATGCTTGGTTCAAGAGTGTTCAGTTATGCAATCTAATCTTGCCTGTTAACTTGCTACTAAATGTTACAAGGGTAACAAACTTTGTTTTTTTATCCTTTTTATGCAATCCCCCTCTTGATCTTGGACAGTATTGTGTATTATTACGCAGTTGATTTGAAACTTTCCATTTTTATACTCTAGATATTCATGTTTAACCTCCTAAATGAGGATATGAAAGTTGTTTTATTACTAATCCATACTCTGCATTTGAGCTCTTACCCCTTTCGGTTAGTACCGTGTGGAGTGCGCACTTGGATCTCTGTCTCTCTGTATGAGGCAGTTGCTTCATGCTAAATGCCTTGACTAATATTGCTGTTCAAAAAGCTTATTTTCCAGCCCTGTACTCGCGAAGAAACGCAATAGTTGATGTATATCTACTTGATACTTTTTTGTTACGTTGTAATCTTGCAGATCTGTTTCCACGAAATACCAGATCAAAGTATCGAAAGCTTGGTAAATTATGACTTCTTTGCAAATTATGTGTGCATTCTCATCTTGGTCAAGAAAATGTTGATGTTGACATCTCATTCCTCTTCAGATTGAGGAGGGTAAAGTTTTGAGTGTTGCTGGTGCATTGATAATAGAACACTCTCTGATACTACCGTCTATCAAACAAGTGGTCAGTTTTCCGATCTCTCCGCCTTTTCTCCTGCCAATGACAATGTTACGAGTATATTATGTATCAAAGTCAGTAAAAAATATGCTTGTTAGAACTTTTTGAGGTTTCCAGTTCAAAACATGAAGCCCATTATTTGTCTCTAAAATTTTGACCTTCTAAACTTATTTGTCTGATTTTATTGCACGGAACTCTTCATGTTTGTCTCTAAAATTTGAATTTTAAAATAGCTTATGTAAACATGTCATAGCACTATCTATTTTCTTTAAGACAAAAAGGGAACATAGTAACTAACTAGTAGTCATTTTCAGTAAAACACTCCATGAGGCCGGCAGAACAGTATGCGCTGGAATTCTTTCTCCAACAGCATAATAATGCCTACCTTTCTTGGTATTAATAATCATATTGTCACCATTATCTCATCTAAAATTTAAAATTTTTTTAAGTAGAAAATTATTATATATAACAAAAAAAATTCAGAAATATACATATCTCAAGCCTTTTTGTTTGTTTGGTTAAAAGTTGGGGTGCATTTGGATGCTTATCTTTTAAGTTTAGTTTTTTTTTGTACTGGTTTGATCAGAAAAAGGCGAAAGCTTTAAGTTGGATATATCTTTTTCTTAGTTTCACAAAAGTCATTTTTTATTTCTTAAAATCTGTTATGAGAAGAAACATATAGGCAGAAAATTAAAGAGCTTCCAAACAGGAGGCAACAATTTGATAAGCTATCCATCTATTTTTGAGCTTAATTTTGATGCACTAACAGTGTAAACAGGCTTATACTTATGTATCTACGCATTTTCATCAAATATATGTTTGTTTATTCAGGTTGGATCAACCGATAGTGTGATGGGGCTCCCCAAAGCTCTCACCGAAAGACTCATAAGGGAGGCGCTATTGTAATAATTGCTGCATTTACATGACAACCACGCAATTTAATTTATTGAAAATCCTAATCATCAGTATGTTGGCAAAATTTGGGCAACACAAAATTGTGACACGTGTCTGCACAGTTTGTCTAGATTCTTCAAAATCCGTAGTTGACTTCATCTATGAGTTCTACAATATGCAAGTTTACTAGTGCAACCATATGCTTTGAATTTTTGGTTTGTTTAATTTTCTTTTATCATTTCCATGTGGGGAAGGTTGATTCTGCTACTCTCATGTTGAAATGAATAATAAAATTAAAGTCAACAATTTATACTTAACTTTGCGTATATTAACAAAATACAGCGTTTCTGTTGGATTTATAAATTTGAATTCATGGATTGTGGTTGTCATGGCAATCCTGCTAATATCTAGTAAATGCATTTTTTTAATTAGTTTTTAAGAGACATTTGGTGGCAAATTTTTTATCATACACAATTTACACAGGGAAGGATTTAAGTTGTACAGAGTAATAAAAATTTTAAATTGTCGTTTAACATTAGTCATAAATTGAAAAACAAATTCATGTTACCTAGTTCATCCTTAATTTATTTTTGTTTGCGGCAAGTTCCCCTTATTTTTGTTGGTTCTGCTGTATCAATAGTAAATAAAATTGGTGTATTAATATTTTTTGTGATAATTAAATAATAAATACAAAGTTGAAAATAACAAAAAATTATTTTATTAATTGCAAATAAATAATTACAAATTTGAAATATTCACAGTATTTTATAAAATTACCTCTTATGCGTATGCAAACATTTGTTTGGATTTAATCATAGATGAGGCCATAGTTTAACCGTGTTCCCTAAAATTCAATTTGTCTACCTCTCAATTTTTTTCTTGCCTATAAGAATAATGTATTTTCAAGATATAATGTTTGTTTGTTATGCTTAGATGTAAGTTGCAATCGAGACACCTAGTTGAACCTTTCGTGATGCTGTATTCTTTTGAGGGCAATTTCATTCAGACCAATTTATGATTTTGATATCATAAATAAAACATTTTATACCCGATAGCACCCAAAATTATTAAATGATAACGCTTATATTTTGGCTCAAAAAATTAGCCTCGTTTATGTGGCACAACCTTGTAAATTTTCTTATAATATTTATTGAAAAATAATAAATTTCCAACAATTTTTTGTTCCATTATTAGTACGGCAATAATTAAGCAACTAAGTAAAGGGAAACTCTTTCGGCTTACCTTTTGTTTTTGCCACTTGCAGTCGAAAAATGCATATATGATACAATCCTATGTTTATTATTTGTTATTTTTAGTTGAACCTGGCCGGCCTTGTTTGGTCGAAGTATCATAAGTTTACTTCTGAAACTTTTTACTTAAAAAGCGAAAAATAGTATTTATTTGTACCAATAAAAATATATTTCTTTTTTACTTAATAGTATAAAAAAATATGCTTTAGAATTGTATACTTTTTATAGAATTGTATACTTTTTAACAAACTGTCAATTACTATCAACTAGTTTTCACTACTTCCAATATCAAAAAAAAAATATATATATATATATATATATATTTTATTTTATGCCAATCACACCTAAATAATACTTAAAAATATATTTTTTATATTAAATAAAAAAATATAATTTTATATATTTAAGATTCAACCAAATCAGCCATGCGTGACCCTTTCTATAGATGGTTTGAATTGAATTATCACTAGCCAGAATCTCTGAGAATATCTAATTTAACTTTTTTCATTGTGAGGTCATATATATTTATTTATATAGTTATCCAAAAAAATCAATAATTACTCTACATTTTTGTCAGCATATTACAAAAAATGTTTTGATCAGATCTTGGGACACATGCATGTAGACAGCTGGGTTGCTTCTCCAAGGTCAAATTTGAGTAACATCAATGCTAACGACAACTCACTATCACTATTTCTATGAAATGCTTTTTGAAAGGAAAAATGTGTGTTTGTTTCGATAATTAAAAATATAAATATTTATATTTTAGAGATAAATAAATATATATTTTTTTAAAAATAAAAAGTTTTGATACTGTTTCCAGAAAAGAGTAGCTCCTTCTAATTTATATTACTCGTAATTATTCTTTCCGTCGCATTTTAATAAGTTTGTATTCCTATAGTCCGTCCCAATATACAGTACAATTTTTATTTTTAAAAAATAGATTAAAAAATCACTTTACTAAAATATTCTTATTAATTGTAGCCATTTAATTACTTCATCCATTATAAGTTGTACAAAATTGTAGCATTAATTAGAGTATTATAAAAAATAGAGTAAAAATATTTTGAATTTAATCAACATTAATCGAACTTTCTTAATATTTGTGAAAAAAAAAATTGAGCCTATTAAAATGGGACGGGGGAATATTTTTCACTACTCTCAATTTATTTTAATCAAATATGCCATAATACTTTTAATTATTACTTGAAAATATATATATATATTTTCTAATAAAAATTATATTTTTATATTTTTAATTAATATGCAAGACTTGGTAGCACTTTCCCTTTAATGCCACTAAAAGATTATTTTGGGATGGAATACATAGACACATTTATTTTATGGATAAAAGTATCCACACGGGCAGTTGAAGAAAATAATTTATGTTTTATCGGGATTTGAACTATAATAATTGGAACCAAATTTGTTCTTAGCCAAAAGTTTATATCGATACTCATAGCTTCAGATGGGACACTCATAGTCTCCAAAATACCAGTTTTTATGGGAAATGAAAATTTATTTTTCTATTCCATCCATTCTTTTTACACACTAATTAGGCAATAATTAGTAAATATAAAATGGACTAAAGTGTTTCTAATAAATTCAACTAACTCTTTTTTTTTCTTAATAAAAATAATTAATATACCAACTCCCTCTTATATTTTTGTAAGGTCAATTTAGATACTTTGCCAATTTTATGCATTGAAATTATGAAATGAACACTTATTTAGGAATTTTTTTGTTTTGCTAAAAGGATAATTAACAAAGAACGAATGGAGTATTAGTTAATTTTTTTTCTAAAATAAAACTCTTAACATGTTCAAAATAGGGGACAGATAGCAAAACATATTTTTCTCAAAAATGACTGAGCACATTCTCATCACCAGACAAAAATTATATAGGATGATTTTGTATCCACAACAGAGACCGTTTGTATCACTTTTTCAAAATTTAAAGAGTAACTGATTTAATCCAAACAGAAGAGACCAAATAGATTTGTAGTTAAAACTATAAGGACCATTATTGTAGTTAATACTTTTTGAAACATAGGAGATAAGAGTTCAATTAATTCAAACCGTTATTTTGTAACCGTCAGCATCTCCGCCTCGAATTTATTTTCCTCATTTTCATTTATTTTCGCTTAATTTAATAACCCACAAAATTATTTTTAAATTAACCAAAATCTATCAGAAAATTTTACCCACACTAATATATCTATACTAATTATAAAACAAACTCAATTGAGCTGTTTTTCCACATTTTAGATGACTTATTTTACCCCTTGGACGAAAATCTTTTAAATTAAAGGACAAAAAAAATATTTAACCCTATTATTCCTGTTTTCCATTGATTTTTTTTTACAAATTCTCTCTCCCTTGATTCTCTCCCTTATTTTAGCGTGCCACTCAATCACAAAAAATCGCCCAGTATAACATACATACGGACTAGAAAACATTTTCCAAATTTCAATCAACCTCTCCCTCTTTCATTTTTTTAATTTGATATAATATTTCTTCTATTTGGCTTTGAATTATTCTTTTTCCAAAAAATTACACACGTTAACAAATTTTTTATATTAATTTTTTGGTTAATTTCTATTTGTGCTTCAATTATTTTTTCATTACAAATATAGTTTAAATGATCAGTGAAATAAATTACAATACAGATTAAAGTAATAATATTAAATTAAAAATCAAATTATTACAGGTAAGCTTCCACGTCAGCGGATGCGTTAGATTTGATGGGTGTATATATATATATATACACACACATATACATACATACATATACAAAACACCCATTGACCATTCATCTCTCTCTCTCATAACACCTGATCCAGAGAGAGAGAGAGAGAGAAACCTCTGAATCGCCGCCATGGACGGAGAATCCCCCGCCGCCGTTCAGATCCACCAACGCCGCCGCCTGCCGGACTTTCTCCAGAGCGTCAACCTCAAGTATGTGAAATTAGGGTACCATTACTTAATCACAAATTTATTAACCCTATGCTTAATCCCATTAATCTCCGTGATCATAATCGAAGCCTCTCAGATGAACCCTAATGATCTAATCAATCTCTGGGCCCACCTTAAATACAATTTAATAAGTGTAATTATATGTTCAATGATTTTAGTATTTGGGTTCACAGTTTATGTAATGACTAGGCCTAAACCCGTTTATTTAGTCGATTATTCATGTTATCGGGCCGATGATCGGTTCAAGGCCCCGTTTCATTTGTTTATGAAACACTCGAGGCTCACGGGGGACTTCGACGAGTCGTCGTTGGAGTTCCAGAGGAAGATATTGGAGAGGTCGGGGCTCGGAGACGATACGTACGTTCCCGAGCCCATGCACCAGATACCGCCCAAGCCCTCAATGGCGGCCGCTAGGGAGGAGTCTGAGCAGGTCATGTTTGGGGCTTTGGATAATTTGTTTGCGAATACTGGTGTTAAGCCGAAGGATATTGGGATCTTGGTTGTGAATTGTAGCTTGTTTAATCCAACCCCGTCGTTGTCGGCTATGATTGTGAATAAGTATAAGTTGAGGGGTAATATCAAGAGTTACAATTTGGGTGGGATGGGGTGTAGCGCTGGGGTGATCTCGATTGACCTAGCGAGGGATATGTTGCAGGTTCATAGGAATACGTATGCAATTGTCGTGAGTACGGAAAACATCACGCAGAATTGGTACTTTGGGAATAAGAAGTCGATGTTGATTCCTAATTGCTTGTTTCGGGTTGGGGGTGCAGCAGTTTTGTTGTCGAATAAGTCGGTTGATAAGAGGAGGGCTAAGTATAAGCTCGTTCATGTGGTGAGGACCCATAAAGGTGCCGATGATAAGGCCTTCCGTTGTGTTTATCAAGAGCAGGATAGCGAGGGGAAAACGGGTGTTTCCTTGTCGAAAGATCTTATGGCGATTGCCGGTGGCGCCCTCAAAACCAATATTACTACTCTGGGCCCTCTTGTGCTACCTATTAGTGAGCAACTACTCTTTTTCTCGACTTTGGTTGTGAAGAAGCTGTTTAATAATAAAGTTAAGCCCTATATTCCGGACTTTAAGCTGGCTTTTGATCATTTTTGCATACATGCCGGGGGGAGGGCGGTGATCGATGAGCTGGAGAAGAATCTGCAGTTGCTTCCATCGCATGCAGAGGCTTCTCGGATGACACTTCACCGGTGGGGGAACACATCATCGAGCTCAATTTGGTACGAATTGGCATACACAGAGGCGAAGGGGAGAATGAGGAAAGGGAACCGCATTTGGCAAATTGCTTTCGGAAGTGGTTTTAAATGTAATAGTGCCGTTTGGCAGGCCCTCCGTAATGTAAAGCCATCTGGCAATGGGCCCTGGGAGGATTGCATCGACAAGTATCCTGTAGAACTACATTTGTAATAAAAGAAAATGTCTTGGGTGCCAGCATTGCGGATATTTCTCGTAGTAGAATGTGCCCATTGCTCGTGTGTAGAGTATGATTTCGGTCTTGTTTTGATGATTTTGTGTTGTACTATTTAAGAATTAGCTTTTGTAGTGACATGTTTTTTGTTTCAAATGTTTTGAGTTAGCTGTTTGTTTTAACCAAGTTCAGCTTCAAAGTCATATAGCATTTTCATTGTTTCTTACCAAAGTTGTCCAGGTTAGTCTTTTATTTCATTCTATATCCATTTTCATACTGTCAATTTTCATGCTTTTAGAGTACTTATTATTGGTTTCATGTTTACCGATATTGTGGATAGTAGTTACGAGCAAACTCAGTTTGTGTTGGGACACTAGCTTCCCTTGGAAACAGTTTTCAAATGGGAATTTTGTGTTTCCAAAATTTGTAACAGAAACTCGATTTCAAAAAATTTCCATAATATCAGGAAACTCACAAAAATAAATAAAATAATCAATTTTTCATTATTTTTTTATAATAAAAATATTATTTATTTATCGTTAAAAATATTTTAGATGAAAATATATGACTTTTTTTATTGTTACATACAGTTCTTTTTTTTATATTTACTATCAATATTATGTATTTAATAATAATATCGATTTTTTTTGTTTTTGTATTATTTTTAAATTCTTATTTCATGTTTGCGTTTCCTAAGACAGATTCCCCATTTTGGTCTTTATTCCGGCAACTATGAATGTTTATTTCTTATAGTAGTACTAATCAAACAAAAGCATATTACTTAATATTTATAAGAAACAAGATGTGCCCGCTCTTTATTGGGTACACAACAAAAGGGGTGTGAATAAGGATTTATATAGGATGTTTTTGTTTGTGAATGATTTCCTTTTCTTTTTTCTAATTTTGAAGTTTTTTTTATCTGTTTAATTTTGTCACAACTGAGGATCATACTACTTTACCTCTATATTTGGTGTTATTATTGTTTTGTAGTAGACGTTTTCTTTGCCCATTTGTTGTTTGGTTTTTGTATTATTCATTTTTCATTCTTGCCCTTTTAGTCTCTTCTTGATAGAGGATCCGATTAAGGTTTGATTTTTAAGAACAAAGTTTGCATTTTTATTAAAATAGCAAAACAATTTAAAACCAAGTAGATGAAACGATACTAAGTTTTAAGAAAACAAAATAAAGTTTGCAACTTAGAAGTTCTAATTTTTAAGTTTTTTTGGCTTAAAAATTAAACAATATTTGGTTGCGTAATTTAAATTGAGTTTATTTACTATTTTGGTTTAAACTTAAAATTTTTAACTGAATGTATCCAATATTTTTTTAATTAAAATTAAATTAACTTATTATTTAAAAATTACAATCAAACAAACTTGGTGTGTAAAAAGTTTTATACAAAAACTTATCTGTTATATTGATCCCACATTTTTTTTGAGCGGCCAAATTTTCTAACTCTAGCCTGATCTTCTACTCTATCCTCTCAAGTCACTTAAAACAGCTGCAACCAAATAAGCTTCTCACTTATAATCAGAAGGCGGCTTAAGTTGGGAAATGGGTTTTTGAGTATGGAGCAAAGTTGGCGCAGATTTTTAGTTATAAAAATAAAATTTTGTAATAAAATATTTTGGAGACGATTTTGTAATTTTATTTACAAAATTCTAGTCTTGTAGCTGAAAAATTATTTTTCATCCTTACATATTTTTAAAAAGTATTAGGCATTCTTATACCGCAAATTATATCCTTTCTGAAATACCGATGTAGATCTATAAAAAGTCAATAGTAGTTTAATAATGGTGTTTGGTGGATGAGTATTTGGTTCACGCTTTATTTTAATACTAATTTGATGTTGATTGTCGAAATGCAACACAATGAAAATAAGGAAATTCCCTTCTTTTTATTATTATTAGTTTTGTTTTTTTTTTGTATGCGTGGATCGCTCAGAACCAGATTTTGCATATTAGTGGACCTCCGAGCAAACACAGTAGCAATAAAGGAAATCATGTACTACAAAATTCAAAAGATGAAGTTCAATTTCTATTCGGCCTTAAATGAAAAACTAGTATCACTTCCATATGTGAAAACCGTCACAAATACGCACAATAAATACACACACGTCATTCACCTAAACCCCCTGATAAATGAAAATATATATACCGTCAGTAGATTAAAATTAAATTTTAATAAAAATGGCATACCTAATCACATGTTGAAGATCAAACCTGAGATGCTAGTCTAACAACAAAAAGAAATTAGATGCAACTTGCTTTTGCAAATGAGAAGATTGATAATGTGTGCGCTTGCGCTTTTCGGAAAAGTATCAAACTAGTCTATACTTCTCCATCAAACAGGGAAATGAACATAGAAATGCATTCTTAAGTTTTCATCTCACATTCTTTCTAACGCAAGTACCATATGGTCCATATCAGACTTAGAAAAAAGTTGAACATAATTTTATTATAGTTATCAATACAAAACTCAATGAATTAATAGGATTACAAGCTAACAAAAAACGACCAAACAACATAATTATACATATTTGCAGATGCCTCAGTTTCAGATAAAATTACACATGCGCGGTAATGACAAGAAAGAGAACAAAACGAATGAAAAAATAAGGGAGGCTCATCTGAAGGACCACTGGATTTCTTCTAAAGTTCTTCCTTTGGTTTCTGGTACCCAAATAGTCACAAATACCACGGTGAAAGCACTCACAAGCATATAAATTGTGAACGTTCCTGTTACAATAGGGCAAGCCACATAAGGAATAGAGATTAAACCGATAGTATTGTTATTTGGAATGGCAATGGTATGCTCTCCCCAGAATTTAGAACTAGAATTTTCCCCCAATGAAAGAAACAAATCGATATATTAATTTACTTGGGATAAAATCCAAAAAAAAAATGAGATTTGATAATTAGTACTAGGAACTGTTTTTATGTCTAGAACCAAAAGCAGTTGAAGATGTGCATTAAGCAAAAGTGTTCCTAAAACAGGATTTTGATAAATCTCCCACAAACACTGACAAAATGTTTGTCTCAAATGGGTGTCAATATTTTCAAGCTGGAAACATATGAGAATGATCATTGAAATTGAAATGGGACTATAATAGCCCTTTGCTCATTGCTTATTTTCTTTCGAAAAACTTATTTCCAAAACTTGGGCAGAACTATTTACACGCAACTTTGTACTAGTGCAATATGTAAGCATGATGATGCGTATGAATGAACAGGAAGAATCCAAACCTCCACTACTCCAAGTCAAAAGCAAGTTTGCAGTCAAAGTAACCACCCAGGAAAAGAACCAATTAGACAACGTTGCAATGCTTCCAGCAAGGCCTTTAATATTGATCGGGAGGATCTACAATAACAAATACAGAAAATTTATAACAGCTTGCCAAAATATGGTCCTAACTCCCAAGCGAAGTAACACGAATATTCTTCGAAGGGTCACCAATTTTAAAAAGTTCTAATCTCAGTTAAAACAGAAATGGCCACTTTCTGCACTTGGATGTTCACAGATATGCTTGCAATTCAAGCATATGGAATCGAAACAAGCAATTTGGATTCAGTAATGTGATTTCACTATGGTTATCAGAACTGTTTTACAGCTTGTAAAATTAAAAATGTGGAAGAAAATTGACATTATAAATTAAATTCTAAAATCACTTAATGGAGATGTTCTCAAAATGACACCGTTGTAAGAAACTTTAAAAAGGCATTTCAGAAAATCAAAGCTTAAGAAATGGACACCATATACGGGTTTCATGTGTTTGATCCTTCTGTGCTGAAGCATTTGGAAACAAACTCAAATTGCCTGGAAGAAGAATCTCTTGCCTCCATACTTGATTCCGTATTAACACATGTACGAATATAGAAATGCACGATAAATACTGGGCCAACACAGAAGAATTCAGAGAAACTGGTTAAGGAATGGATACAAGCACATGAGCACTCAGAAGGTATTCACACAAGGGAATCCTTCCGGTGAGTTTTAAGAGCTAACCATATTAAGCGCTTGATCAATACATTATGCATCAAACATCATAGAATTACCTCAGACATTATGACCCATGGAATTGGCCCCATTCCAAGAGAGAAGCCAATAATCATACCCTGAATATAAATAGAAAACTTGGTCTAATGAACTAGAGAACTTCATAAATTAAAAACTTGAACCAATATTATGTAATTAACTCAACCTACCACGACTCCAACCACAGTCACAATTCCCATTGCACTGTAAAGGGTAGAGTCGGATGATACAAAGTCCTGATTCAATTACAAAGAGAGAAAATAGTTGCTTGTTACTTGGGATTTTCAATAAATATATAGGGTCACTTGGCAAAATAAATGGAAAAACAATACCTTGACATAGAATGAAACAGCAACCACAATGAGGCTAACAGTGATTGTGGAAGAGGAAATCTGCAAGGGATTAGATGTTTCAAATTTTCTTTACAAAGAGAAAAGAATATAACTAGTGACTATGGAATTGATAGGTTTGGACTTACAATGAGGAGAACCCTCCTGCCTGTCTTATCAACCAGCCATGTAGCTACTCCAGTGGCAACAACCTATAAAAAGAGATTGAGCTCGGTTTTATGTCTACAGATGATCTCAAAAATTCTTTTAGTAATGTGGAAAAATCAAGGGGCTAGTGGCACTTCAAAGTTCAAATAATACCTGGACGGCACCGATTCCACATGTAACCAGATTACTCGATGAAATGCCTGCTCAAATTGTAAGCAAATAATGAGGCATCCATTCAAAAGTAATATATCTCCTTTGCAGGTGTCATACAGGGGATGAGAATAGAAACATACACACATAAATGTAAAACGAACGATATGCATGAATCTATTAAAGTATCGGAAAACTACAGTTTGCCCCTACTGCACTATCGGTCTCGCCTTCATCTGTATGTTTATGACAGAAATGAACTCCTTTTTGGTTTTGGTATATGACAACAATTTCATTGATTTTGATGTTTTGGACCTCTATAAAACTGAAATTGGGTTTTTGGCTTATGGTAGTAGGCTTTTATGGAAATATATGAACATGACATGACACGACACAAACACTAGTCTTTTTGCATCAAATTTCTAAAACAACCAGCAATTAGGGGTCATAAAGAACAGTATAATAAAGGTTACAGAGAAATACATCCAGATAGATAATCAAGGGAGCCAAATGAGACAAGACTAATAGTTGAAGTGGAACAAGACAGTGTATATTGCACATGAATTTTTCCTTCGGTGCACCAACAGGAGGAACCTTGTGGATAATTTATAGAAATGACAACATTGACCCGTAGATATATACTATGTAGATTAGCTAGTTAATTCCTACCAGCATCTTCAAAAATTGTAGTTGAGTAGAAGAGGACACCATTAATACCAGTCAGCTGTTGCAGTATAAGCAAACCAATCCCTATCTGCATGAGAAAACAAGTGGTAGTTGTGTGGTTACTGGAAAATATTTCTGGAGTAACTATGGTTGACGGACCAATAAAAAGGTTGCTAAGGAAATAAAAGAACAAAAAACAAAAGAAAATACCAACAGCATAGTAGTGCCACCAAGAAACTCAACCCGCATGTACTACTTAACATTACAGGAGAAAGTAGAAAGAAATCAGTATTGTTTTTTATCCACACAAAAATAAGTACTTGAAGTTAAAAAGAACTGCATAGTACCATCAGAGGGAACCAGTATTTCCTTCGTTTTAGTTCTGCAAAACGGATTGTAGTTCTTCTGCCGGTCGATGCTACAGATCTCTGACAGAATGCAAATGTATTCAAATAAGAAAATAGCAGCAGACATACTTCAGAATTACAGACATTGCTGTGCCAACGGGAAGGAGCCAGAATTTTAACGAAAATGAAAATTTGGGGATTTTAAAGTAATTATTCCAAATTGGAGGGATATCCGCCTACCACAAACCCAACTCAGTACCTAAGCCAAAGGAATGACCAACTAAAAATAAGAAAAAACACATGCACACAGAACACGGGTAAGTTTATAGTTGAGTGGGTACTGTACAGTACTTGCTTATTTGATTAAGTTGATGGTTGTAATTGAAAGACTTGAATATCGAGTTCTCCTGTCAATGGTATGGGATAGCTTCAATGATAAACATACCTTGATTTCATTAACTTCCACGGAAATATCAGTATCGAACCCTCGGAGCACTTGCAGTGAAACTTCAAAATCATCCATCATTCCCATTTTAGCCTAATTTCACCAAACATATATTTCAGTGAATATCCGAACACATACAACATCGAACAGGTGAGCTAAACCACTTTGCGACATACCAGCCACCGAGGTGATTCCGGGATGAAAAATAGACCAGGTATCAGTATTAAACAAGGCAATATTCCTGAAAATAACAACCAATTTAGTTAATTCCAAAAATGTGAAATCTTTGTATGATATGTTTCGGGAATGTAGAATGAAAAGGCACACTTAAAATCGTATAGAAAACAGTCAGTATAGTCATAAACTCATACTGTCTTGCCTTTTCTGACTACAACAAATCAAAGGTGCCAAACCCGCAGAAAGTAATAATAAACTGTATAATGATCATAAGATGTTTCTGCATCCATGAATACAAAGAATTAATGCACTTATGTGGACGGCTGCCTTGTTGCTATGTTAAAACAAATTTCAGAAGATATCAATATCACCAAATCATTTCTTAAACAACTGATACCACTGTAGATACAGGTTAAGAGGAAACATCATCAAAATGCAATCACCTGGTCTAAAAAAAATTTCCTGAACAGTGTTAATTAGATTGAGAAAGATTATGCGCTTTTGATAATTACCAAGAACAGCAAGTATTCTCCAACTAACGAAGAGTCCCAGCAAGTAAGCCAGCATTATTCCAATTGTGACAGAGAGCTAAAAATCATCACAGGAGAAAAAATAGTTAATTGATTTTAAAAAAATTCTTAGTATGATGAAAATGCAGGCTCCTTGTAAGAAGAGTAAATGTTGAAGCAGCCAACCTGATTAACTGAACCCAATCCGCCTCGCAAATTCTGAGGTGCAATTTCAGCTATATAAACAGGAACCTAAGGTTAGAAAAAAGTTTAGTTTTATGAGACGATTTCCCGAAGAGTTTTTACTATAGAAGAATTAAGAATATAGTATAGAACGCACAACGTAAGAGATTATTCCCACACCAAAGCCTTCCAACAACCTTCCCATGTAGAGAAAAGAAGTATCCTAGAAAAATAAAATGAACAAACAACAGGATTCAAGGCCTATTTTTCCTTTTTGTGCACAACAGCAGAATTTTAAAATATTTGCCAATTGGAGAACTCACCTTAGCTATTGCAATGGCAAGCCAACCAATAATGTTTGGGATAGCAGCTATCATTAATGACTGCAATTTAACACAAAATAGAGAAAGAGACTGTTATGAACTCATCCTAATTAGTCACAAGAGCAAATCAGAAGAAGGATCATACCCCTTTCCGCCCGATATATTCAGCAATTTGACCACTAGCAATTGCTCCAACCATGGCGCCCACATTCGATAACGATCCAAATAGAGAGAACTGCCGAAATAGTTGAGAATTAGAATTCAATTGAACCTAAAACAAATTGACAAATCTGCATACGAGTCCACACCTCAGATTCTGTAAGCCCAAGATCCTCAGTGATTGCTGTTTGTGTTGGTGAAGAATAACCACACTACAAGACGGAAAAGAAAAACACTTTCAACACTACATCAACATTTTACCATTACCACGTTCAAATGGCAAACAAGAAAGCTTCACCACCATATCACTTTCACATGAAGCTATTATTTAGGTTAAGGATTTCAAATTTTGCAAATTTCAACACTGCCAAAAAGTAAGCTTGACAATCTTATCATTCAAATTATGCTATTATCTACTTATCTAGGTTAAGGGCTTCAAATCTTTCAAGTTGAAGACTTACTTTAGGTTATTTAGCACTACCCTTTACAAGCCCACTTTTTTCCAATTATGTGCTTTAATTATTACTATTACTAGATTGAAAAAGAGCATTCCCAACCGTGATTTCAAAAGGGGCTATACCCTACATTCTAGGGATTATATTTAAGGATGCTCTCACAACACTGAATCCCCTAAAAAGAGGAGTTTGTTACGGTGCATCCTTGGACTAGAGGATTTGATGTTCATCCCCAGTTCCATTTTAAGTTCAGGGGCTTTGGTATGGACTTATCTATATCCCATTTTCTGTTTTAAAATTAAAATTTGTGGTACAGGGAATAGAATTTAGGAATTGGAAATAAGGAAGCTGGTGAAAGTGCCATACAACCTAATGGACCCGGGGTCTGCCTGGCGGAACTGCTAGGCAGCCACTACCCGGCACATACGAATCGTTGATTTTCGAATCAACGGCTGAAATAAATAAAAAAAATTCATTTAATTTTTTTAGGGAATCCATACATTTAATCTCAACCGTTGATTCGAAAATCAGTGGTCCGAATGCGCCGGGTAGAGACTGTCCAGCACCAATGCCAGTCAGCCAGCCCCTTCCCCCAACCTAACCCCGGCTTATTTTCTTGTTACTAAAAAAGCCAACTTATTCACGTAAGAACTGTGGAGCGTGGGGTGATTAATTTATCACTAAGGCATTCCCACCCGTGATCCTAAACTGCCCAAAATTTTAGATACTAAAAAAGCCAACTTATTCACGTAAGAACTGTAGAGCATAGGGTAATTAATTTATCACGAAGGCATTCCCACCTGATTCTAAATGGGTCTCTACCCAAAATTTTAGAGATTAAATGCAAGTAAAATCTCACATCAGTTTATCTAAAACCATTCAATTTCATAAAATAGAGTTTTGCAGTTTGCTATAACGCTCCTCTTCAACTAAGTGACTAGTGTTTATCGCCGGTTCTATTTTAAGTTTAGGGGGTCGTAGATTCTATATTGCGATCCCAACTGTAGGGATTGTACACAAATAAACTCTCATGCAAGTATATCTAAAACCATTCAATTCTCTAAAATATAAAGGTTGGCTGCAATGCTCCTCCTCAACTGCTTGCCCAGTGTTCACTGCCAGTTCTATTTTAAATTTAGGGGGTCATGGACTCTATATTGAAATCTAAACTATAGGGATTGTAATTTAGGGATTAAACGCAAGTTAACTCTTACACCCGTGTATCTAAAGCTATTTATTCCTTCAAATAAAGATTTCCAACAGTGCTCCTCTTCAACTACGTGACTATTGTTCGTCTCCGGTTCTACTATAAGTTGATCGTGGACTCTATATTGCAATCCCGATATTAGATTTGAGATATAAGAATTCAAATTTAGGGATTAAACTGGGGTGAGTGCCCTTATGCTATCAAACTCACAAACACGTTCGAGTCAATTTCTCATCATGCATCGCATATAGAGACAGATCTAACTATACACACATACAGAAAGACAATGTATCGATTTATAAGACACCAAACGAACCTGAAAACGAATTAATTAGGCAAATTAATCGATTCGATGAAATTCTTCTCCTCTAGCATAGGCTCTGAAGATGGAGAATGACTGTAGAAGAAAAAACGACGATTTTTTAGGCCGATTTTGCGTTGTCAGTGGTCCGGCCAAACCCTAGCGAGATGATATGAGAGAGAGAGAGAGAGAGAGAGAGAGAGTAGTTGCTGTTCGCAGTGTCTAGGTTATCGATCGTAACGCCTCCTATGCATAGCATAGGCTAAGTTGTATAAATGGGTGATTGAAATGGGGAGAGATTGTACTAATTTCGGAATTTTTAAATTATAAAATTTTATTTCTGTGCGTAGCTACGAGATCTTAGTTTTAATTTTTTATTTTTTAAAATTAAAAATTTATTTGTTTGCCGGTTATATATTATCTCCAAACTTTTTGTAATTAATTAATTAATTACCAATATATATATATATATATCCCTCCAAATTTTCGGGAATATTTATATATATGCATATGTATATAATAATAATATTAATATATTAATAAACTAATAGTTTAAATTATTATAAAATAAAAATATATCATATTTTTTATAATATTATTTGACTTTCTATTTTTAGTTTATATTTGTAACTTAATTTTTCTATATTGAATTCAATTAAAAAATATATTTTTGAAAAATATAATGAATAATAGCTTTAATTTACTTTTATGTTCAAAATTAAAAAATTTCACTCATATATTATTAATAATTGTCTGATATTCTTAATTTATCTATATTGAATGCAACTAGAAAATATTTTTTAAAATTATAGTGTGCGGTAATTGTGATTTATTTTATATCCAAAATTCAAAAAAAAAATAACTCATTTTTTAGCAAGTATCTTATGTTCTTATCTATTTATTTCTAATTTAAAATGTCATAAAAATTCTTAAAATTTTTAATTATTTTTATCTATTAAAGCATAGACTATTTTCACTAAACAAATGTTATATAATATATGATTCTTTACTCAAATAATCTAAGCGAGTGAAAGTAGAGAATGAATAATTGGTTGAGAAATATTGCAAAATTCGTCAGTGTTTTTAGGTTTAAAGTTTTTAATTTTTTTGGATTATTTTCATATTTTAAAAATTAATTTCTCAAAAGATGCTACCAAACAAGTTTTCGCATACAGAAAATTGAATTATGAAAAAATTTCATACGCTAGTTTTTAAAAATTGAAAATTGAAATGACAACCAAATGGGGCCTAAAAAGGATGTGTCACATTTATACCCTTAAAAAAATATGAGACACTCTTCTCCTATTGAAAAGCTGTTGAGTTTGTCCACAAATCTTAGAGAAATTATACATAGATGGTTAGTTTGGTTGCAGTCGGGCTGTCAATTTTACATGAAATTATACGTACGATCTAATTCTATCACAAAAAAATATACTTGATCCTACCTGAAATTCAAAATCGTGCTCAACCTGTAAGTCCCATTGAAATAAAGAGACCACTTTCGTAATATTTCAAGGAAGGAAAATGAAAGTTAATTACTCGTCTTCACAACTCTCACGATCTATCATTCATTATTTATGGGGGGAGGGGGAGGCTCTTGGTTAAGATCCATCGAGTTATGGTGTTGAGTCACTCCGTTTGACGATCCGAGGGCATGGGCATATTCAGATTCGTCACGTCATCCTTGTTATTGAGAGGTAAGAATTGTCCCCTAAACTTTTGTAGTTATTTGAGCTCTTATCAATCAAAGATGAGTCTAATGATTGATTCAGGTTCAATTAGCATTATTGATGAAGAAATTTCAATCAATTTTTCATAAGTTTCGCCTTTCGCTCGTGTGTTTTCGGATTGTGACTTCTAGGGTTCCTCTTTGAAGTTTCCGAGGATTCTAGTGGTTGATTGAGGTGCTTGCGGATTTTAGTTCAATTATATTGAAAACAATGTTTTGAGTCTTAATTTAGATATGATCGTGGAATTTGTATTGTAATTGTGAAGTTTCGAATGAAATTTCATGAATTAAAGAGTGTTTGGACAAGGTTTGAACTTTGACAGGTCTGAGAGTATTTGGACCGATCGGAATTGTTATTGTGAAGCCCCAGACTAGTCGGAGATTGTAATGACCCGAATTTCAGGATAAATTTTTCACAAACTTAGATTATATTTTCTTACTTGGAGACGTATGATATTTACATTATTTCATTTGTTCTTATCGATATAATAAATTTTGGAGACGTAATTTATTGGAGACGTATGATTTATTTATTTTTGTTTTCATATATATAATATTACTTAGAGAGGTACGATAAATTTTGTTTACATAAGTATAGAGATAGTTTTATCTTCATTAAAAGAATACTTTGAGATGCATGCTTTACTTTTATTTTCATGAATATAGTATAATATGTATTAAAAGATTACTGGGAGGTGTGTGTTTGATTTTTGTATATATATATATATATATATATTAGTGGTAAAAAAAATTATGGAGTCATATGATTAAATTTATTCATATAAAAAAATAATAATAAAACTTCCTAGCTTAGTATAAGTGGCACTTACACCTCACATTTAATTTTTATAGAATAATTTAGACACTTTATGTGCTTTCCATGTACTTATTTGATTATCAAAAATTATTCCGGAATATCATGAGATTAATATATATATATATATATATATATATATATATCTTATTATGTTAAGGTTATAGTTGTAGGATACAACGTATAATTTTATTTCATTTAATATGTTACTTGGAGACTTTTATGTGTACTATGTTTTATTTTAAGATGATATACCTTAAAATATTAAGGTTATATTTATCAAGGGTTACGCAAATTTTATTATGGTTTGGTAATGTTCATTTTACTTCCCAGCCTTGATTGATTGTTGGGGTAGGCTCGGTTCACCGAGATGTATGCTTAGAAACATGTCAAATTAAATTCGTATAGCTTGATGATAACTTAAAATAGGCAAATTGAATTTGTATAGCTCGATAGCGATACCTTGATAAAGACTTAAAGGTTATCGACACTTGGATGTATCCTATTGGCTTGGGAGACCTCGTTAGTCTCATTTCATTAAATCCCAACATCCCTAAGTACTTACTTACCCCCAATTATTGAGTTAGAATCATTACATATATAAAACAACACAAGTAGACTCGAAAACAACATCACGGAGTTTATACATAAAGTTTTCAATACTAAGAATTAAGTTTGATTAGTCCTAGCCAAACTTGTTAGATTTTGTTTGGAAAGATTAGAATATTTTTAAATGTATCTTAGTTGGGGACATGTGTATAAGTAAATTGACTAATATGAATAAGGTAGTAAATACAATATAATGCACCCATGGGCCTAGGAGCATATATGGCCGGATTAGGGGTGTACATATTAGGTATGGGTATTTATGAGTTGTGATGAGGTGCATGATGAGGTGTAAGCTTTTATTAAATAGAAAGTGTGAGTTGGCATGTGGTTATAAGAAGGAAAGAGTAAGTTAGCATGTATTGTTTAGTATAAAAATATGATTGGTTGAGGCTTGCTTTGCAAAATTTTAGCTGTGCACATGGTGAATTGGGTTTATTTTAGCCAAATTATAGGAAGTGTTGAATAAGAAATATTAATTAGTTTCATCAATGTGTATATACACCTAAGTATATGATTCATTTAGTTCATGAAATCATCAGGACACCTCATTTAGTGCATTAATACCTTAGGACACGTAACCATTTTCCTTTAGCCTATAAATACAAGTTCCTACCAAATGAAAAATTATTTACAAACCATCTAACTTCTCTCATAAATACTTAAGGTTACTCTTATTCCAAACACTTATATACACCTTAACACTTACATACTTATTAAAGATAATGTTGAGTTTTATTTCGAGTTAAGTTTGAGTTTTTGTTGGGTGCAAGCTTAGGTACGAACTTGGAGTTGCTTTGGGGTTTATAGAAGGGCTATCTTACTACACAACTGTAGCAATTGACCTTAGACGTAAAGTACGATAGTCTCATCATATCTCAATATATAGGACGGTATGTGATTATGCGGATTTATCGGTTTAATATCTTTATTTTCTATTTTGGTAGTCATGAACCTTAACTTGAACCTTACCTTGTTAAATAGCTTAGTATGACAATTAATAATAGACTAAGTCTAATTTGGCACTAGCATCTCCTTAAATAGGGTCTCATTATGATTAAATTTTATTAGCAATAGTTTTATTAGATTTTATTAGCAATAATGTTAATGAATTTGTTAATTTAGTTCCCATAACTGGTTGGTGATATTCAATAATTATTGTTACCATCTTAAAAAGGGAAGACTGTTCGAACGACTTAAATTATTCTAACAATAACAACTAAAGGTTTAAACCCACTAAAATTGTTTAACCTGATAACTTAAGGATAATTTAATATTGGACATAATAATTAAGACGTGTAGTTATACTCCTGATTAATTGCTTTCATCTTCATTTTTTCTTTTGATGAGTTGTTCTTCATTGTATTCTTTGTTCAGTAGTTACCATCATTATATTGTTAGTATGTACATATATCTATCATAATATGTTAGTAGATTCATACTTAAAGCATATTTATTCCAGCGGAAGAACATTGTAAAATACTAATTACATAAATGTGGATACGTACTGTGCAAGTAAGTGCTGGCAAGGATTACCTGGGTACTTGCTTGGAATGGTAATTCTATCTAGGCGTGTGCGGATCACTTTGACCGCGCAGTCCGTCTTGGAAATTACCGAATCAGTAATCCACTAATTAAAATGAAACTAGAATGGGTAATTAACTTGTAACTTGTTGTCAACCGGACCTTGTAATTGAATCAAACATTACCTCAGTTACAACCTAAGGTTTTATCAAACAAACAGTTACGACGTTTACATTCGATTACGCCATAGTTATAACAACAGTTACATTTCATTAAGCAACAGATGCAGATACTTACACATATTTTAATTCTTTGAGTTTTTATGTCTTTTCGGGATTAGTACACTTTTTACCCCAAATGCTATGTGCCATCCCAATGCTATATGACTAGGATTTTTCTTTCATTTTCGATCAACGATAAAGCAGACCTATGGTTCATGGTATGTACAAGCTTCTCATATTGCTCTACTTGTATTGGGCCATTCTGTGTGGAAATTATTTTTGAGAAAAAGAAAAACTAGTCCCCCTTTCTCTTTATTTTTTAGTTGAGTCATTTTCGTACAAATCGTAGTATATTTGTGTTGAGAAATTCGAGTTTATACTACTTTCGGGGACTATGCATAATTATGCCATTTAAACATAACAAGTAAACTTCTATTAATAGGGTTGTGTATAAGGCCCCAATTTTT
>MKEJ01034364.1:0-14709 GCA_001753735.1 Embelia ribes
CCTGCCCGCGTACCAACTGGGCTACGCCCCTGGGGGCAGTTTTTTTTTTTTTTTTTTTTTTAAAAAAAAAAAAGAAGATATTTTTCTTTTTTTAATTTTATGAAGTTATGACCGACAAGGGATGGCAAACGCAAATTTATGGTTAAGTCAATTAGTATTTCGTTTGCAGTCAGATTTAAGATAAAAAAACTAGGTTAGTCGAATTTTTATAATCTAGCCAGTAACCTATGACTGCCACCAAAAAAATTGTAACTGTAAATAACATGTTAATTTTGCTATATGTTTTACTAAAAAGTTTTGGACTTTGATGGCATATATCAATTAAATATGCATCTCGTTTTGTTTGTTTCTCTTTTTTATGTATTTTTCTTTCTCGATGTGAAAAAGATTGGGATAAAAAATTCCTTCCTATTGCATAAAGAGGAAAATAGAGATATTGTCGTATTAGTTTTTAATAATTAAATTCAAAATTATTGAAAACGAATGAGTGGCAAAAAACACTACCAGACAAAAAGCTGACTTTTCTCTCCTTGGAAAGATCTGAGATGGGGGAATGGTCCATGGACCAACCAATAATTGCCACGTGTAATTCCAACAAAAAAATCTTTGTCAAGCTTACGTGGAAGCTTTTCATTGGGTACCGTCACACTAATTTTGGTTTTATGACAAGCCTGTCTCCTGTGCTGTATATTATTCCCAGGGCCCCAACGATGTAAAATAATTTGGAAATAGCACAAAATTTCATTGTGCAAAAACGAATTGTCTCCATTTAAAATTTGTGGATGGCAGACTTGTAGCTTCCTACACTTCAGATTTTAACTTTTGGATCAGATTTTATTGTCCAAATTTAAGGAATGTATAAATTAATTTTTTTTTTTATCAAAACTTGAATTTTAAAGATATGATGCAATCACTAATATTTTAATTGAGTATTTTTTTATTTATTTGTTTATAGGTTGTTTCAATCTGAACGTTTGGATCTGAGCTAAGGGCTCAAAAATAAGCTGCAGGAAGCTATGGCTTGAACCGCAACATTCCTGCCTCCGAATTTTATGGTGATGACAACCGACCAATTTAATAATGAATCGCAATTGAAAAAGATTTTGGTTTTGTTTAGCAACGCTATTAATCTTCAATAAGTGAGTGTAACGTTAATACTTGGTACATAAATATTAAAAATTATTTTAATAGACAATATGGTGCTTGCTAAAGTACTTTTTTTTTGGTGCAAAAATATAAATGTGAAGGAAAACATCCCTAAAGTATTATTTTTTAAAAAAAAACAAAGACCTGATAGAAGGAAAACAGATTTGCAATAGCATGTATTTTAATTTTTATCAAACACCAAAGATTTCAATTTTCAAATAAGAAATATAACAATCAAACAACAACATCAAACTGGACCTAAAGAAAAATGAACAGATATAAATGTAGCAAAATGAATAATTCTTAAGATTTTCATGTTTCGAATATGACTCTACCTATAGGCTAGAGCTCCCATCTCTTACAAGAGTTGAATAGAACTAGTATGGAATATAAAAGTGAAAATGAAAAATTTTGCTAATGTTCTCAAACAATTGTTTGGTTCACGAGTTCTAAGGTTTTCAAGAAAAATTTTGCTATTGATAAATTTCATGTTCTAAATGTCAATCAACTTTATTTCTTCTCATGCATTCGGCTTCCCATGTTTAGTGCTTTGGATCGCAACATTAATATATAAGAGTAAATTAATTATTAAAATTGTGGCTTATGTGCTTTTAATTTCTCATATCAATTACGTGTGTTTTATGTACGAATGCTAAAATAAGCATTAAATCAACATTTGATAGATACATAATCACATGCTTTTGTTTGTAGTAGTTGTCTTCCCTGATTCACACGCTAACTAATGTTGTTTTTGCTAACTACAAAAGAAATAAAACAAAATTAGGTTAATATGCCAAAACACTAGTAAGATTTTGGAATCAACATTTTTCATGTACATATGCAACATGCTTCTTGGTAATAAACTCCAACCTATTTAATATGAACCCTTATATTGTGATTCGGAAGTTGCTATGATAAATATTACTATGGTGAATTAATTTTTAGTTCTTATATATTTCTTTCCAATGAGTAAGTGAAAAAATGTTATTGCAAGTTTATAAGTGAAAAGATTTTATTGGAAGTTTTTGTGGAATGTTAATTCACAATTTCGAAAAAGATAGGTTTATTAAATTTAAGTCTATTGTGTCGGTGTCATTTAGCTAATGAAAGTGCGTTTGTGTAGTATATATGGATTTGGACATGACATGAATGAAATTAATTTTTGACTAATGAATAAGAAGTGTAGGGATCTTATTCATGATACTTTTGGTAGGTGTGGAGAATTAGATCCAACTCTCCTTATCCATTCACCCAACCAAATAATGCATTGCATGTATATATATATATATACACACACACACACACTATTAGAGTCAAAAATTTACTAGCGGCTACAGTATTTTCATAATTTTATAAAGTCCTGAAATTGAACCTTTTGTATATTATTTAGCCTCCGACAATAAATTTTCAACCACCATAACAAAATTTAAGACGTTCAATACCCTTCATTTTCAATTCTTAAATTACTTAATACTGTTAATCAATAGTGCCTTGGATGATTAAAACTTTAGCAAAATTTCGAGAGGAATTTGAATATTGATATAGGACATATTTATTCTGGATGAAGAATGAGATGTATATTAAACTTCTAAATAAAATGAAATGAAAAAATTCAAAATTTGCAGTAAAGATTCTTGACCTATATGCATAAACTTTAACTCTATTAATTCTATTATATAGCACTATGGTTCGATATGTGATACAAAATAGGGCAAATTACACTTTGCCCCATGAGCTTCTGATTATTTCTGTTTACCCCCGAGGTATCGGAAATCACACTTCCCCCAATTTATCATCCAAGTTTGGTTTATGTATAATAACCATATTACCCTAACTTTATACCTTTTTTAATTAATTTAAAAGCTTATAATACATAAAAATCACAACTTTTTTAAGAAAAATGTATTATATTTCTTTATTCAATAGCTTTGTTTAACAAATTGTATCAAATAACCATATAAAGGTACTATTTAAGGGTTATTTTTAATAATTTGTTGAGTTTTTATTGAGAAATACTCCTCATTTCATTTTTCTCCTGAAAATATGGGGTTAAAGTACAATGAACATAAAACCTCATGAGGGGGCAGTGTAATTTTAGAAACCTCGGGTAGTTTTTGGAAATTATCAGAAACCTCATGGGGGCAAAGTATAATTTACCCTACAAAATAATTTATTATTATTATTTTTTTTTTGAAAGGTTCCTACAAAATAACTTATACCATAGCAGAGGGCCATCTTTTTCTTCAATATTTTATTAATCAAATGCAACGCTTTATAAAATAGCGTTGGATAATCCTTTTTAACAAAATTAGGTGACAGCTTTTTATCGAAAAATAATTGGTGACAGCTTTTCTTGAAAAATAATTAGTTCCATTGCCTTGCTCTTAATCAATAATATGGTTTGTAACACATCAATTTTGTTCACGAATATTGTATGTGAATGTGGCATCACCATGTTACAAATTAAGTAGAGAAAAGAAAAAGCTGATATTTTTTATTCTTAAACTCAGCCAAATAGTATCTCATACAATAATGAATAATTTAATAGAATGAGGCTCAAAACATAACATTAATGGGCTGAAATATTTTTAGAATGAAGGTCTCCAACATTATTTTCCTCTTTATAATAATGGGCTAAAATGTTTCTACAATAAAGGCCTATGAAATTCCATCTTCTTCTTCTGAGGCCATTTATAAGCCAGCCCAAAGAAGTAAATCCAGCAGAAATGATCAATTAGATGAATATTGATCCTTAGTAGACATGGGCGGAAATGAACCGAGCTATTCAAGAGCTCAGTCGTCAAATTCTTCGTGGATGGGGAATGCTTACGCTTTCAATACTCGCTCTCGCTCCAACTTTCACCTCCCCTCCTACTATTTTAATTACATGTATGTCACTCTCGCACTTTGCTCCTATTTTGGTTTCAGCTCCGTGACCTGGTGACCTGGTTCGAGAGGCGTATATGTGTTGCATGTAAATAAATGACACTAAAAGAAATACTTATGAATTGAATTTATGAAATGTTTATTGGGGTAAACCTGTTCAAGAGATTATTAAAAAACTGTATCTAAATTTTAGCTCGTCATAAATAAATTTACAATGTCAAACCTTTTATTAGCTATATTTTTTCTCAAGTGATTTTTTATTTAAGGTAGCTTGAGAAAATACCAAAACTATCAAGAGACTTGTATAACCAGCAGCTGCAAATGGGACGATCTACAAGTTCACACAAATGACTCAATACATAGATTTGGAATTCATACACATGTAAAATACTAAATGTATTGGGCTATGAACTCAAATTTGTATATTAACTCTATTTTTTATTTATTTTTATGAAAATTCATGCACTCCTCGCTAAAAGACCAAATAGTAGGAAAGAGATAAGCTTAATATAAATGATTTATTATACTACTTAACTATCAACAAATCAAACCAAACTTTCCAGGGAAAAAGGCTCAACACAATTTCATTTTGCAAAACACCATTGGAAGAATTTTGCTTCATCCGTCCACAAATAATAAGTGCAATTTGATTGATATATAATTTTATAAAAAAATCTCATGTACTAAAATTTTAAATTTTAATGAGATACACTATCGATCTATCTGTATAACTTTTTGTGTTATTCTTGTTGTTAATAAATATAGAGGGATAAATATAGTAATTATTTTCCTTGGTAATTATTGAACATATGTGTATAATAATGTTAGATATTCCAAATAGAAATTTACGCCACTTATTTGTGGATAAGAGAATATCGTTTTACACAACAATAATTTTATCTGCCAGATTAAAAAGAGCAAGGAGTAAATATATGAAGAAGAAAATGACTCAATCCGAGGATGATAACAATTTTCCGGGGTGAGACGTTCGAGATTTCAGAATATGTCTAAAAGTGTGGGCAAATATCACTATTAAGATTTCAATGCTCAAGTAAGTGCGAACAAGTCAAAGAGTGCACAATGTAATTTTTAGAAAATATTTAATTCAATAGTTAACATAGATACAGAAAATAAATTATTTTTTAACTGACAAATAAGAGTACTTATATATCTTAGATAACTGGCCGGAAATTACAGGATTAGTCCTGAATTGTTTTCTTATTGACGCGTGTGGCCAAAAAAATATAAAGTTGCATCATCAAACCATCATGTAAATATACTTACATGCCTATCCTACGCTATTTCTTACAAATGAGCGCCTCCCTCTGTTTCTCTCTGTTTATACAAAACCTTACGTATGCATATATATTGTTACAGAGAGAGAAAGATAGCATGTAGCGTCATAAGGTGGGTATGCTGCAGAAACCAACCACAACAAGAAAAAGCCCAAATCAGGTACAAAATCGAAATTAAAAATATCGAAATTTGGGAAACAGAGGAGGAAAAGCCCAACTCAGAGACACAACATTGGGAAAAACAAAAACCAAAATTAAAAAAATTGGGAAAATAAAAATGAAAATTTGGAAACTTGGGAGGAAAGAAAAGCTCAGATCATTGGGGATAATGGGAACAATGTAATTTTGAAAATTCGGAAAACAGGGGAGGAAAAGCAAATCAATGACAAATAATTGGGGAAACAAAAGAAAATTGAAAATTAAAAAAAAAAAAAAAAAGGGTACTTGTGAGAAAAAAACAAGGCCCAAGTCCGGGGAAAGCCAAAAAAATTGGAAATTGAGAAATTAGAAAATCTTAAAATTAGAAAAGGAGGTGGAAAAAATCGAAATTCCACAGAAATCAAAAAGCCTAGCTGGAATCAGATTGTCCGTTACTGTGGTTTTTTCCTCTCTCTCTCTCTCTCTCTCTCTCTGAATCTACTGCTACTACCTTCCCCTGTTTTCTCTCTCCACAATTATTACTATTACTGGCTCATCAAACGAGGTTAAGGTTTTTCCATTTAGAGGCCCCTTCTCTTTTCAAGTCCTCTGCTACACTCTTTTGTCTTTCCCCGTTCCGTCACCTCATAGAGAGATACAGAGAGAGAGAGAGATAGAGAGAGATGATCAAAGTGCCAATTCATAAACTCCTTCACATTTTCATTATTTCACATCCCAATCAGCAAGGCATATTTGCTCATTTAGTAGTGCCAATTTCTATTTTGTCTCCCTAAATCAAAATTTCACCACACTCTGTTTTCAAATCTCTGTCTTAGCCCGAAATGGGATCTTTTTCTATCCCCATTCTATTTTTACTAATTTCAAGCTTGACCCAGTTGAGATTAACCGCTGAAGGTAATAAAAATAATTCCAATTTCCCCAAAATTCACTACTTTTAGCTTCAATTTCTTTGTACTAACAATTAATCTGTTTTTTTCTTTTTTTCGTTTACAGGCAGAGCAATTCCAGACCCAATTGATCACTTCCTGGTAAGAACAATCTCTCTTTCTCTCTCTGTTTCTCCCTCGTTCTAGAAATGCAGTAATTAAAGGATTAATTGGTCAATTAACAGCAAGAGAGTGCGATTTTGAGAGCTCAAATCGGGTCGAGGCCACCTCGGTGTGAGAGAAGGTGCAGTTGGTGTGGGCCCTGCGAGGCGATACAAGTGCCGACTAATCCGCAAATCAATAATGGGAGCAGAGCAAACTCTTCGTCCATGGCGGAAATAGAGTACGCCGGGGGTCAAGATAGCTCAAATTACAAACCCATGTGCTGGAAGTGCAAATGTGGGAATTACATTTTCAACCCTTGATATTTCAATGTTACACTTATCCCCCTCCCTCTAGTTCTGTACATGATGAGTGGTAATACCTTTCATATTTCTAAATTTTGTTGTTTAGCTTTGGATGACCAAAACTAGTCAATTTTTTGGAAGATTAATTATAATCTTTTTACTTAAATTTTTTATTTTTTTATTTCAAGATTTTTTTTGTGTTGTTTCGCGTCCTAATGTCCTCCGTTTGACTTTTTGGATATTTTCATCATCAACAGATCCTCAAATTGAAAATATGTGATTAAATAAAAGATTCTCTATTGAACCAATTTCATGTACATTATACGTACATGCATAAAGATATGTGCAGAATATATGAAAGCGAATACGCATAAATTGTACTAATATTCCAGTACAAATATGATGAGCCAAATCCTTGTACAGTTCTAGAGTGTGGAATCTCCCAAGCCCCCCCAAAAAAAGTGCTATGAAAAATAGAAGAAAATAAAGATAGCAAGCCAACAAAAGTAACACTAATTTGATAGAAAATTTTGAACAAAATTAAACTTTGTTTTATTTTAGTACAGTTAGCCAATAAATTTTAAGAGCATTATGAAGGAAAACAGGGTCATCTTTATTGAACCGCTTTTAACACATTCAAAAGCGTGCATTTTCTTGTAGTTAAAACTTTTTCTAAAAAAGTTCTAAAAAGAAGGAAAAAAACATTTTCAATTTATGTATGGAGAATTAGTATATGCATGTTGGTTTGGAACTTAGGGAGGGCAAAATTAATTGGCATTTTTTTTTTTTTTTTTGGTACAGAAAATTAATTGACATTTTGACTACATATCTTATTCTCTATTTATGGTCCCGTTCAATCTTTTTTGGATCAGACCAAAAGCGATACCACATTTGAAGAATGGTCCAGCTTACTACTTGGATATAGTGTGAGGATAAGAAATGTACAAGTTATAAGTACTCCATTAAAGATTTTTAACACGCACAAAAAAAAAAATTAATAATAATAAAAATACAAATAAAAATAAAAACTCCACAAAATGGGATTATGTCTAAAAATTCAATCTTATATTGCAAGAGGGGCGTCCTAGTATCTCACTTGATATAGTGTCGGAGCAAATATAGATGATAAATTAAGTACCGCATTTGTCCAATTAAAAAATTGATTTACAACTTAGACATACCAGTCCAACTATTTGTGACAGAAAGTAACTGCAACAAGTTATAAATATATATATAAGAAAAATGTATAATACTTCTTTGAATTAAATATTCTTAGTAACAAATTACTCTTTCATCTATAAACTGGTATACGGTTTTAGAAAATTTCAAATTCAAATTTGAAATAAATATTAATAGCCAAGTATACTCCTATGAGTATTTAATTTACTTTTGTTTCTTAAGTTATTTTTATTTTATAATAATTAAATTTTCCTAAAAAAATAATTATTCGGTGTACTTCTAGATAGTTAGATCAAATTCAATAATTTAAATTTAAGTAATTTATAAATTATAATAAAAATGTTCAAATACGTGAATATGATCCAACGGTTCAGAATTAAAATATAAAAAACTACCTTCAAGTGTAGCCCTGGATCGAGAAGGAACTTTGCCCGGTAGCCGACTTTTCCCAACAAGCCCTTCGATCAAACTGTTATTAGTGGAAGTATGACAACTGTATTAATTAGGTGACAGCCAACTGTGCTCTAGAGAGAAAGAGAGAGAGAGAGAGAGAGAGAGAGAGAGCAAAAGAAGGATCTGATTTGATTTTCGCAGAAAAATCATCAGTGTGTGATCATTTCCGTCACCAATCAGTAGCCGCAAAAGGAATTAACTTTGGGAAAATGTTTTCAAATACCATCAACAATGGTATTTTGGATCGTATAATTTATGTCTACGGAAATAAAATTTAATCTATATAATTATAAAAATATTTTTAAATGTTTTATTCTTATATTCTATATATATGACTTAAAAAGTATTTATCACCCTTATACTATTTTTGTTTTTAGCTACACATCCACTTTGCATTAACATTTTGGAAAAAAGTCATGCAATACCGTTAAAAGAATTTGACGATGAGATATAATTGTGAATTATGTAAATAAAATTAAATATAAAAAATTACAAAATTATTCTTAAAATTTGTTATTGTTGAATTTTATTTTCTTACCTAGCTATAATGCATTGTTTCACCCTTATATTTTTTTATTTTTGAGTTAAGTGCTCTCAACCCGTAACTTTTGGGGAAGGAAGCCGTGTGAGGCTCTGTAAAAGGGTGAGATTTCATTTTTAATCATAAAAATAGAATTTTGAAATTTAAAATTCCAAAGACAGTTTTATAAATTCATTTGCAAAATTATATTTTTTTGTCTAAAAATTAATTCTTCACCCTTATGCGTTTATAAGATTTGTTGGGCTCTCTTATCCAAACTTTTGGATAAATTTCACTTTACCCCAAAAGGTTTACAGTTTCATAACACCCTATAAGACTTTTGAAATCACATTATCCCTAATGAGGTTTGTATAGTTTACTACATTTACTCCCAAGTAAGTTTAAATGTCAAATGACCCATAAATTACCAAAATATATCTTAATTGGCCCTCATTCTCTATTTCCTTAGTTTCTAACAAAATAAATTGCATAATTATATATATAATATTTTTCCTTATGATATGAATTTTCCCCTAAAATTTTCCAATTTTTAGTTTCAAGGTAAATTAAATAAGGCAAGAAAGTGAGTGCAATATGAAATTTTTGTATGTAAATCAAACACTATGGAGGAAATTGAAAATTTTATGAGCAATAATAGTTTCACCTATAAATTTTATTCGAGTCTCTTATCCGTTGAGGTGATAAGGAAAAATCTTTGTATATGATAGGTTTCTAGATATATTGTATTAATGATTCAATTAAGATTTATTTTGCCAAGTCAAAGGGTAACGGAATATGGGTAGAAATTTCAGATAAAAGTAGTGCTACTCTAACTTGATTGATATTTTGAAATATTCCGTAACTTAAGTGGTGCTAAGTGTAAATCACTCAAATAATAATAATTAATTTTTTAAACTAACAATAAAAGTGTGGTGATAACATAAGGGGCTTGCTCTGTTGCCATTGCTGTTAGTTTAATTTTGTAGTTTTAAGTAAAAATAAATATATATATTTATTGCATCAATAAAAAAAATATTTATTTATATTTTCGAGATAGAAAAATGTAATTTTGTTAAAGTAAAAATTTTGATGCCTTTTTAATAAAAGTATATTTATTTAATATTTTACACTACTATCAACTACTTTTGTACAATTCTCAATAAAAAAAATAATTTTTTTTCTAATTTTTACAAAACAAACTATAACAATTAAAATTTTTACTCAAAAATATATTTTTCTACCAATATTAAAAAAAATATACTTTTATATATATATATATATATAGGATAGAATCAAACTAGCCAACCATATGATCTCATAAATGAATTAAAGACATAAGATACTGATGAAGCATACGTAACTCTATAAGTTAGAAGAAGCTACAGTGGTGCACGGTTAAAGCTTTTCAGGCCTAGCCTACTAAGCCTAGCCTATCTAGTATTGTTGCTTGCAAACATATCTCTAATTGATGTCAAAATGGGAATGTGTATACTCGGGAGTTACAATTTTTGGCTACAAAAAGGGAAGGTAATTTATAGAATTATAAAATATTTTACAAAAGTATTATTATTTGTTTTATCCAAAATTTATTTTTTATTATTATATTATTTTTATTGGTGTTAGATACTATTTTCCTGATCAAAATTAAAGTCACAATGTCATAGAACGAAAACAGGAAAGCACGTGCCTATAAGTTAGAAAAATGTGAGAGCGGGAATTAGTGATGAAACATGATTTCCGATTGAAAATGAAAATGCACCCTCTTTCACAAAGAGGATAAGGATTAAAAGTTGGAATGTATCCTATTCATGAAAGATTTAAAAGCGGAAAGTACTCATTTATTATCTTTTAAATTGTATTACCTTACGCGGCTCTTTCTATTGAGTCGGGATCCTATACTTCCTTCTTTGTGTCCCTTTTATTCCCTTTAGTATTTTTGTTTTCAAAACCCCCAAATAAATTAACTCACAACCCGTATAGTAACTACTAATAATTGTTAGGGTATCAATCGATCCTTAGTCACTTAGGGTACGCCTAATTAATCCTTCTCAAGACCATAACGAGTGAGAAATCATGTAAATGTTCATAGCGAAAGCAAAAATAAGCAAAATCACAATCACATATGCATGAAAAAATTAAGAATGCGAAGATATTTTTTAATAAAGTTAACTCATTCCCTAGGGTTACGTTATGTAATTATTTTATTATAATAAATTATTATAACTACAATGATATAATCCCCAACCTACCACCCCCTTTGAATAATCTCACCATTCTCCAAATGTATGGAACCATTTACCATCAATAAATTTTGACCCTAAAGAATTTTCCCCCCCCAATTTCTACTTCATTACTGACCAAGAATCCTATAAATTTTCTTTGTAATAGCCTTACTACACACCAATTTTCAATATCCAGGTGACAAGTATATGAAAAAGCCCTCCCATAAACCTCTTTCACCATGAAACCATCGCAATAACATGTCACAATCTCCTATCCGATGAGCACCAATAAAATACCTCTCAACTCAGGGAGAAATTTCCCGTTGAGAAATTCCTTGCAAGTAAGCCCTTTATAAGCATCCTTATAAGCAAGTCTCAGTCGTGTTTATATAGTCACAAGGTCTTCTCATTCGGATAGAAAATAAACCGTAGTCAAATTCCATGTCAAAATATGACATAAATCACTTTTGATCAAAATAACACATGGAGATCCATCACCACTCTGAAGTTGTGATCTATCACCAAATTGAATATGATTTTTCACTTCTTATAAATTGGAACTTGACCAAAAGTATTTTCGGGACTTCTCATTGTTGATTTCAACCCCAAAACTCTGCATACACTTGGATTTTGAGTAAAACCCCTAACAATAATATCACACATTTTCCAAATATGAAAACACAACCATTCAATATTGTTATTAGATAATCCTCAATATTTTCAACTTACTAATTCCTTATAGTATAGAAGTGAAAACTAGATTTTACGTTGCTTTCTAATATAACATTGCCTACTTACTAGATGTGTAATCGTATTAAGATTTAATTTACATGTCATACGTTAATTTATTTAAAATTTTAAAAGTAAAAATATCAAAGAAATATAGAAATGGGCACAATGAAGGGAATAAAGGATTTGGACTCCTTTTTATCATCACTCATAGATCTTTAAATCTATCTTATGTGGCTCTTTTTATTAAAAACTCATTCACTGCCACAAACTTGCATTAAAAAAAAAAATTACACCACGAAATAAGATACGAGATGCATAACTTTTAATTATGAAAGGCTATAGTGACATAGCAAACTCACATGATGATTAATTGTGGAAACAAATGAGGGAATTTGGGAAAGCCTCCGATTTGAAAAGTACCCTTGAACAAGACAGCTAAACGAGCTCCATTCCAAGAGTTTTAACTATTTTTAATAATCAGTTGAGAGGATGTATCATTGGATATTGACCTGTTTAGGCTGTATAAAGCAATATACTCCATATTTCAATTTCAAATTTATTCAATTTTCTTGCAGACATTTGGCTACGTGTACAAATAGACTATCATTACATACACGTATAAATTGGTATGATATATCATATCTGATTTGTTTGAATGACGGGGCATCAATCTGCTTCCTTGATGGGAGTATATGATTACTCAATTCATGAATATAGAAAGTGAAGGCATCATGAAAGTAGAATTTCATAATTTTATTTTTCATAATTCATTTAAAGTGGGAGGAGAAACAAATGATAGTCTATCCTTAGAATTGCCAAAGGTTTGTCACATAGGAAATCAATCAATATAATTGGTTGATTTTTATTTATTTTTTATCGTTCTTGGTGTACGAGGTTGTCATCAATTGAGCCGAATATCTACTACGCTAGTTGCGGAAATTAAACAAGCCAACACATTTCGCCTCTTAACATTGTGTGCTAATATAGAGGCTAGCTAGTATGTAATGGCTGTGAAATGGTGTGAATGAAATTGATTGGTTAAGATAGTTGCAACCATTTGAAATTGGTTAAGTTGATTGCAATCATGCAACCATTTGATTACCAACCCCTTTAAGCATATAAATACCATACTCAAGTTCTCATTTGAGATGTAGGAAAACAACTAAAAACTTGAAAGTATTACATTACAATATAGGCGAACGTTGTACTTTGGGAATCAATTGCAGAAGTAGGCCAGAAGCAAACGGTGGCGGGCAAATTGGATTTAAGGGGATAAGATTAAATTTTAGTTTCGTCCGGGATTGAATCTTAAAAATTTCAAATTTCAACGAAAATTTTCTGTACATCTGATAAGATATATTGTTAAAATTGTGATTCCAGTTTCATATTGTAATTTATTACTAAATTATACAGCGGAAACAATAATCTTAAAATAATGTATTAATATTTTTTATATCAATACAATTCCTGTACAATGTTTTATTACAAAGTGAAAAATAAAATTCAAGGATCTGTTAACTTTTGTAACCCATAAAATTTACTCTAATATTTTCTCCGTCCATGAATAATAGGCTCACCTTCACTTTCCTTTTGAGATTTTACAAATAATTGTCTCTTTCTATTTTTTAACCTGTAATGATTATAGAATTTAGGGTAAATTTCACTTTGCCCTACTCATTTACCATTTCATTTCGCTTAACCCCCTCATTTATTATGTGTTTCGGTTCACCCCCTTCTTTTATGATGAAAAATACCCAAACTACCCTTATGTGCTAATTTAATTAATTAAAATAATTTTTTTACCATTAACCAAAATCGCTCCACTCTCTCTTTCTCTTAAATTTTTTTACCATTTTCATCAAAATTCTTTACTCATTTAGAATCTCAATAATTCAATATACATATATTCATAGTTATTTCTTTTTATTGTGATCATACTATATTATTATCTATCAATAAAATTTCAATACAAAACATAGATATAGATATAAAATAATATTACTACATGTCATAAATGTTTTTTACATGTATTGAGATTATTTGAAACGATTTATTTTAAAAAGGGTAATATTATTTTATTTTTTTATGCGAACATGCTAGTATACAACATTATATTTTGAAAGTTATATATTTTCTATTGAGATTTTATATAAATATCAGATAAATATATTTTATTTTTTACACAACCAAATCTTTCCTTTGAATTCAATTAAATGCATAGAGAGACTCTTAAATAAGTGATAGGAAATTGAAGATTTTTAAAAACTGAGTCATTTATTATATCCAAACTTAAATAAAAAAATTATGATGAAAGGGGAGGAGGAGGATAATTCAAAGGTGAGGAGAAGTAGGAAGGGGAAATAGTGTTTAGGATAGAAGGGATAGAGAGGAACGAAGAGGGGGGAGGAGAAGGGGTAATTTGGGTATTAAATATTTATAAGTTAATTTTAATTAATAAAATTTTTATAAAAGAGCAATTCGGGTATTTGTCAAATAAAGAGGGGCAAACTAAAACACATCATAGATGAGAGGGTTAAGTAAAATGGAGTGATAGATAAGTGAGATATGGTGAAATTTACCCTAAAATTTAAACATATTGTCATTTTTGTCCCCTTATTATTATTGATGAAATAAATAAAGCAAAATAAATAAAGAAAAAATGGAGTAATATACATTTCATTCAAACTTTGAATGCCCATGTTTTGAATTTCTCCCAAAAACTATGCAGTGGTTAAACCAAAGGAGGGAGTAATTTACCTTTATATAAATCATTTTATTGCATTA
>MKEJ01034373.1:0-13267 GCA_001753735.1 Embelia ribes
AGATGGGTGTACCGGTACACCAACTGTACTGGCACCCTCTGGGGTGTGCCAGCTAATAGACAATACCTCCCTTCAGCGCCACTTTAAATGCACTTGGGTGTACCGGGAGGTTTACCGGCACCCCCACCAGCTTCCCCACTCCAATTCCAAACTATTATAAAATAACTCGTAACCACCAACGCTACTCCCAAGCCAACTTCCCATGCTAAGAAAATATTAACTAAACCACTCAACACCTCCATGAAACAATACGATAACACACGACGTCTCAACTCAACAAAACAATACAAATACATCACCATCACATTTATGCCACATTTTATTCTAATGGAATATGTCAATACAAAATAAATAATAACTTTATTTATTTAAAACGAAAAAATTTCTCGAAAATTCCGAGACGCTACACTTCCTCTCCTCCTCCTCCTCCTCCTCCTCCTACTCACTCACAAACCCCACCCCTCAATTTCCCCCAAATTACCGAAACCGTAACTCGACGGAGCACCCATCTCAATTATTGTCCGGAGATGGCGACGGAGGATACGGTTGCCCGGTCACCGCTTGAGAAGCCCATCCACTTGCTAACAGAAGAGGACATCTCACAGCTCACCCGCGAGGACTGCCGCCGCTACCTCAAACAGAAAGGTCTCTCTCTATCTATCTCTCTCTCTATACATATATATGTATATGTATGTATGTATGTGTAATTTTGTGTAAGCAATGTGTATATATATAGGGATGAGGAGACCGTCGTGGAACAAGTCGCAGGCGATCCAGCAGGTGATATCGCTGAAGCGGCTTCTCGAAACGACGCCGGATTCGGACGCCGGAATTAGAAAGAAGCTGTATGCCACTCCCCGCCCTCAGAATCCTCCTCCTAGTGTGCGTTCCAGTCATCTCTTGACACGTGTATCTCTCTTTTATTCTCAAGATATACTAGTATTATTTGAGTCATATCATACGGTGTTTAATTATTAGGTTACCAAATCAACTAGTGGAGATGAGGCAGGTGGTGAACCGGCTGCTGAAGAATCGGTTCCGTGCCGGGGGAAAGATCTGGAGAAATCCGACCGTGCCGCCAACTCGGTTCCTCCGAGGTAGGGATTGCAACTAGGCGAGTCGAGCCGAACATTAATCTAGTCGAATAACACAACCTAATTACTACTCGAGCTCATGATTCGAGTCATAGTTACCGGAAACGCACCCCTAAGGTGAGAAGGTTACGAGACGTGGGAATCACAAAGGGAAACATGAAGTAGCGACAACCACAGATAATTTTTTTGGGCCAACCTATAGGAAACTTCTTGTTGGATATTATTTCATTAAAAAAGTAAATAAAAATATTATAAGAATGAATTTTGATGGCATTTTTATGATTCAATAATTATTTTACTTCTGTTTTTATGAATAATTACTAATTTATTAATTAGTTTATTTATCAAAGTGTTGAAAATTTGGTATACAAGCATAAATATTATGGTACTTACAACTTTAGTAGAGTTTTAGAATATTGGATTAAAGAATCACACACGGTTCATATATGTTTTCTATGAATTTCCCATAGAATCATATCCTAAAATTATTAGGATCGTATCCACATTTTTCATTTCCCATACATTTTCTGCTCGCGTTCGCTCTCCCCTTTTCCGTACCATTTCCCAGTTCCGTTTTCTAGTATGGTTACTATGATTCAAGTTCAAGACTAGTGTTGTGTTCGAGACTATTTCTGTGCTTGAATTCTTCTTGATTGAGAGAAACCAATGCTCGCTTGACTTGATCTGTGCTCGCTAAAAATATGGTGTTGTATTATACTATATGTATATATTTAACGTATTGAGTTAACTGCACAAGATATGTGTTGTCTCAATGGTTAAAATTTTATTAATAATGATTTTGCACGAAGAACACTTGCTATGTAAATTATAGTTTTTAAGGGTTAGCCTTTGCTGGTGCTTGCTACTGAAAATATAATTTTGCTGATATTTAAATTTTCTGAAAATTGTTTGTCTGTATAACTGAAGTTAAGTCTCTGGGCTAGTTATAAGAAGTGCTCGAAAGAAAATATTTTTTCTCCATTTTTTTTTATCAACTGCACTTGATTTTTGCTCAAGGAACTGAGCTGAGCTAGCTCAGTAGTCCAAATGATTTGCACAATTCAGTTCATTTAGAGCCATTGCTTGAGAAAAACGACTAATACAACAATACACAATGTTCACATCCGAGGAAGGTAATGGGCTTATGATAATTTTGTTTCTAGGATTTTGAGACGCTATAGTTTTATTTAAGCCTGTAATGATCTTTTTGCATTTTCTAGAGGAACTTAATACTTGATGCTTGTAATGTACAAAACATTAGAGTTGTATCGAAAAGCGTGCGTAACTATTTCTTGTCTTAGGAAATGAATTTCCTATCGAGGATGCTAAATAGTACTCTCTTGTTCCCACATCTTCTATTTTCCTAAATCTTCAATTGACACTAAATGATCAATCTTATATGGACACATTCCCTAGAAATTAGAAATATAGCAGTAGCCTAACTTTTCCCCAAACCATGACAGCAATCGAGGTGCAACAAATGATCCATTGGGACAATTGACAATTTTTTATTGCGGCAAGGTGAATGTCTACGATGATGTACCAGCTGAAAGGGTATTGAAGTTTAATTTTTGTGTTTTGGGTTTCTCGCATAAATTTCCTAGTATCACACTGATTGATTTTTGGCCCCTGATATAACCAATATGGCCAGGCACGAATGATAATGCAGCTTGCTGCTAGCCCACACCAATTACCTAAGGAGGTTTCACTTGACGAAAATACCACAAGGCGATTTGTGGAGAGTCGTTTACATTCTACAAATATGAAACAAATCCAAGAATCTCCTACTCTGGTCTTGCCCACCACACAAGCAAGTAAAAATTAGACCGCTTATTTTCTTAGTTGTTTCTGATATTATTAGCTCTTTCCTTGGTGCTGATTATTTCTGCAAACTATGAAACACGGTTCCTTGTATCATGCTTTTGCTCTCTGTCAAATTTGTATCATGTTTAGGCTTCATAGGGGACATAAATGATAGCAATCGGCTGCAAAGGGAAGATAATGGCACATTTCGTGAAGACAATCCTGGTACCCGTGCCTTCAATTTTCACCTTTTCATTTAGAAGGATATTTTGAAGTAGGTTTTTCTGGGAAGGCTTAATTGTTTGTTCATCCTAATTTTTGAAATTCAATCTGTATTAGCAACACTAGCATGTGTTTTCTTTTTTGTGCAAATAGTGTTGTTTATGAAGTTGAACTGATTATGACTTTCTCATAATGTTAAAAGTTATATCCTACATTTCGGAATTGATTGAATTAATATGTTGCTTATATTGGGCTCCTCTCCTTCCCGATTCTTTTACTGGGAAGTTTATGAGTAATAATATGGTATCAGAGCTAAAGGGCTTGTTTGCTTGTTTGGAAAAATGTGGTCTGACATCACCCATTTATTTGCATGTTGGGCCTTAGATTTAAATTTGCTCAGCTCACATGGGGAAGTTTTAAAAGTCATATCCCACATCGGAATTGATTAAGTAAATATGTTGCTTATATTGGGATCCTCTCTTTTCACCCCCTAATATTAGTGGGAAGTGTATGGGTTTTAATACATAATGAAGTCTAATGCATATTATCGAGTTCTAAGAGGTCAAATTATTCTGTCTCTTTGGTTGGTTGTTGATGCTTGATAGTTGATACATGTGCCAGAGTAAAAACATAAAACATCAAAATGTTTGGGGGTTAAGAATAGATGCGAGGAATAAAGGTAAAAGTTGTGAATGTCACTGTATTATTCTTCAATTTATTATCACATTCGTGTTTGAAGTTAAACTTTTGGTACAAGTTAGCCATTTGATGTAAATAGGATAGAACAGTTACGTATTTGCATTGGTAACAGTTTTGCTTCTCATGAATCTGAGTAGCTTCACATTTACATGACGAAATGGATTGACTGCTTACAAATACATTACTAAGGGGTGTGTAATTTTGAACTGGGATGTTGTTGATTCATCTTTTTTTGGCTAGCAGCTGAGGGCTCGTGCAGCAGAAAAGCTTCAGTGCAAAGATATCGTGAAAAGCGAAAAGACCGGTAATGTAACTGCTAATATGCTCTATGTGACATGCTGTTAGTTATTCAATGAGTTAGTTTTGCTTTCTGTTTTGGTTGCTTACAACATCGTTAGATGAAGGTTCAAGAGCAAGACAAAGGTGACAACTCCTCCATCTGCAAGCTTGGACGTATATGCCAACCTTCCGGTGGGAAATCAAATAGTTGATGAACTATCGAACAGGAGTAATACATGCTCCTCACCGCAAATCAGACCTCCCAACACTCCTTCCAGGTGCAGCCACTTCGGACGAGAATAGTGCGCTGAAGAGTGCAAATTTTTTGTTTGGTAAGCAATGATAAAGGTAACCTAATGATTAAAGTGAAATGAAAGACTAACAAAGTGCTGTGATTAACTTTTTATACAGTGATAATATGGACAACTATTAATGGCAATTAATTATGATATCTGTTGAAATGTTGAGAAGTCAACTTCTAAGAGTAATGACACCCCATATATATATATATACATATACATATATATGTATATGTATGTATGTACGTACGACCCAATATACAAAGCTTTCGCACCTTGCCTTTGTTTCAATAGAGGTCGTTTATAATGAGACGAACCCGTGACCCACAAGTTGCAATGGAGGTGTGCATGGCCTTAACATATGGAAATTCAAGTTAATTCTTTAAACACTACTAATATTAATTTCAGGAGAGGTTGAACATGAAGCAACTATGATAATTAGATGCCATATATAGTGTAAGAGAAATATTAAGCATCATTCAGAGATGCAACTGTACAATCTGGACTGTTGATCTGGCACGTGTATTGCAGGCGCTGACATGCGTGTACATATGCACAAGCAATGGGCAGCTGAGATCGCATTGTCGTGACCTTGCTCATGGTTTAAAATTACATGCTTTCATAGATATATTCTGTCTGGAGAATTTGTTTCCTAGGTGATCGCCAGACTAATCCAACTGAAACTATTTTTATAAATCGTGACTCTAAAATAGATTTTTTTGGCATTACCTTTACTATTATTACTGTTTTTTTCCAATGTGGTTCTTGGTAATTGGCACGAGGATAACTGTCTCTGTCTGTTCCAGATATTCAAGAGGGTAGGCTTTCGGCAACTTCTCGCATTAAGCTCATGAGGGGTCTCTGTCATCCAAAATTGCTAGTGAAAGTGTCAAAATATCCGGAAAATTTAATCTTCCTCGTTTATTTTTCATGTTTGGTACTTTCAGATGTTAAAATCTAAATCCCATTACCCAGATGAGATGAATGAAGAGCGAGATCCCATCTTATTTGTGTAATGTTTTTCATATTATCTCGCCGTGTACACTCCTTGTTGATATTAGTCACTTGAGAGCAGCTCTCATGGGATACTACTAATATTGTATGGAGTCATCATCTATATTACTTCGGCAGATACTAAAAACAGGTCCATGGTGACTCCTAGTTTTAGTTTTTCTTTTAAAGAAAAGTACACGTATTATTGTGTGGTAACTTAAATCAGTTTAGAATCTTCATGGATATTTTCCCCTCGTATACCAAGAACAGTCGTATGATGACTTCTTCTAGTTTAGTTTTTCTTCTAAGAAATGCACACTTATCGTCAGCTTATTAGTCGTGTGATTACTCAAATCAGTTTAATTGTTTTTCTTGTGGACTTGGTAAGTTTATTTTTTTTTTATGTCTAAGCGTGAATGTAGATGCATGACGAATGATACTTGTGGGGGTTGGGACCAATTGGAAACGTCGTTTTCTTCTTTAGAATTTGGTGTATAGTGGTAGTGAACCCATTGTGCCAAGCCTAGTGAACCAGAACTTGGCACCTGATGTATTCATGGTGCAGTGTAAATGTTTAATGATATAATGATGTTATAACTATGATTAATGCTTGATGATTTGGCACCTGATGGGGCCGTGGTTAACTGGATTTATTTGGAGATTTTATTTATTTATTAAGATTTGTGATTTGGACATGGCGACAATTTGGTCAAACCAGCTGATCAAAGTTATAATTGCTACAAGTGCTTGCTGGCTTTAGCTGTCTTACTCGTTATTTAGACAAAATTAACAAATACACTTAATGGCTTTGAATAACATCTCAAGGATGTGCCCACTCCCCCAAACAAACCCAAATCTACTCTTATTCCCTGTATTGGATCGATTCATTTTTGTTTTTTTTTTGTTTTGTTTTGTTTTTGGCCTAATAGCTTGGGTTTTGGATACGCTTGTACTTACTCAACTAATCCTATAGAACTCGTGTCCTACATTCTTGTAATTTTTCAATATGGATCATGGTTAATTGTTATTCAGATTTACTATCATATATATATATATATATACATATTTGGTATAATATTTATTATTACTTTTTCAATTACTCATATGTGAATATTTATTCATGATTATACTATAATTAAATACTAACAGAAATATTAATAAAGTTAAAGATTATGTTATCCAAAATTAGTACATATAATAAAATAAAAATCTTAGGTGAAATTGTAAGTAATGAGAAGGCAGCATAGGTAGATTAATAAATATTATAGTCATTACAATATATATAAACGGCAGTGAGGAATTAATATAATTATGTTCAATTAACACTTATAATAAATGAAAAAATACTGGGTGAAGTTGTAATTTGCAGTGTGAACACAAACAACTCATGATTATATCAATAATTACATTATTATAATATATTAATAAAATTAATATTAATTTATTCAAAATTAACATGTAATAAATCTAAAATTTTGTGATAAAATTATAATTTTCACTTTGCAGTGTGAATGCAAGTTAAACTCGTGTTTTTGGTTATTAGGTTGTATGCATAGATATGGAAGTTATATATAGATTGCACATGCAAGTTCTCAGAATAAGGCCCTGCGGCCCGGGTTACAATTTTTGTTGGACCTAGTTAACTCAGACCGGGCTGGGCCCCAGGTGGGCTGACTGGTTTTTCACCTCCATTTCGTAGCATTATTCAAATCCATACCCCTATCCAATCCAATCCAATTTAGTTAATCGTACAAGTGTTTTGGGATGTCGACAAATATTGTCTACTTTTAAAAATTAAATTTACTGCATTTAATAATTTTACTAAAATATTCTTATTTAATGTGATTTTTAATCTTAATTATCCGCATTTTGTATTTGTCAAAGGATAAATTTGTAAGAAATAATAATAATTTATGCATGAGCACTTGTTTACTCGTGCCCTTGATAATAAGTTCAATTTTTTAACATGACAAAATAAATTAGACGTAAGAAGTTCTTATTTTCTCACAAAATAAAAAAAAAAACATTGAAATGCAACCCCTTGCCTTGTTTCTTTAGAGCCAACAAGGAGTTCGCAGTTTAAAAATGTGTCTCTCATATTATTTGACAATGTAATGCTAACCATTATTAAGTTTTGACACATTAATTTATAACATTTTGAGGAAACAATATCTGAATTGGGATTGGATATTGGCTCCCAAGGTGAATAATGTGGTTCTGTGGTTGAGGTTCGTTTTGTCAAGCTCTGTCCAATCAGATCTCATTTGTCATCCGAAGTGATCTCCTGTTTCTTGAGGTGGATTTCCGAGCTCTATTATAGTATCTGAAAGTATGAATATGAATGTGCCCACAAATTTTCCGATACCAAAGTAAGTCTGGATATAATGTAGGTAAAGAACAATATGGTTAGTGGAAAATATTTAATTGAGTAGTAAATGTAAAGAGAGAAAGTTCGGCTGACAAATAACAGTATTTATAGTATATCGTACCCGGACAACCGTAAAAAAATTTACATAATTAGTCTCTGCTTTATCTGTTCATTTGAGCATGTGCCCTAGAGTTTGTATCTTTGCAGCAACAATTCCGTCCTAATTGTATGTAATAATACATACTTATCATATTTTTTAATAAATTAATTTAAATATATGCTATATTCCCGAATCAAAGCAAAAATAAGGTCAAGAAGTCTAAGCTTTGCCATTAAAACGGTTGTTTTTCGTCTCTTATTTTTAACATTATACCATTTCTCCACATCATATCCTGCTCTTTTAGTTATTTTTCTCCTCCCCGTTTTGATATTTGTGAATTAGGAGTTATTACAATAATAATCCCCGAGTTTCAAAAAAGCTTCTATAATCTCTCTAGTTTTAATTATCCGCCAACCAGGTTTATCGGTTTGTAAGACCGAGATCTATTGATATATGTACGGACAATTCTTTCTTTCTAACCTCTTTGCTTGGTTGACCAGCTCTACTGACTAGACCGTGAGTGATTCACTCGATACCGAGATGTGCTTAAAATAGAGGATGTATTCCTTCCATTGGGTAAGGCGGTATAAAGGCAATTATCGAATTCAAATTTTACAAGTAAATTCCAGAGAATAGAGATCGAGGAGTCACGACCCTCCTGTCCCTCTTTCGGTCCCCGCCAAATACTTCAATAGCAATGGTCGCAGTCCCTAGTTGTTGAGAAATGAAATATTTGATACTTTTTATGCACGTTAAATTATAATAAACGATGAAAATTCCAACTAACGCAAGGTGGTTTACTTAGTTACGAGTGAATTATTTTTTTTAGCGCACACACATTCTTGAGTGTTCTTCTACATTGAACACTCAATAATTTCTATCTAATAATAGATAAGTGCCGTAAAAGGGTTCAAACTAAACTTTGTTTAAAGCTTTGGGGACTAATCACATGTATTTCTTTTTCCAAAATTAAGGACTACCGGTGTCTGTTGTCATATTTCTATATACGTTTTTTTATTTAAGTTTGCAACGATTTTATTTTTCTTCATAGGATTAATTAGGTGACGGTTTTACTGAGATCGTTACTCATGTTTAAAAATTTTGTCACTAACTGCAGTAAGTTCCCAAGGTTACACTACCTATCCTTTTTAATTTAGTAATCCTATTTTTATTATGATTATTTGGTAAACTTCCTCTTGATATAACTTCAACGACATCAAAATCATGCCATAGTTGCCAATAAAAAATTAAAAATTAAAAAATCAAGACTAACATGAATTGCGTCTTAAAAGGACAAGTAATAATGGATAGTGATGATAATACATACAGGCGAATATGCTTGAAATAAAAAGGGAGCCTAATTTAAAATTAGTGATAATCATATTCCGTATCGAAAAATACTTTTGGGAACATGCAACAAACAAGAATTGCAAAAAGAAGTGCTGAAATGGGTTTTATTGAAACACTTCCCAAATTTGTTTGTAGCAACATACAATTCGTGTTAAAACATTTGAATAGCATAATGGTCCAGATCTTGTTTTCTTTTCTTAAGAGTAGAAACTTGCTTAATTAGCATAGAATAATGAAGAATAGAACTAGAGTTAGGCATCCAAGATTAAAAAAAAAAGGTGAAAAATTTTAAAAATGAAAAAATAGTCATTTTAACAAAAGCATGAGATACGTAAATTATATCACTAAAATGCGAAAATAAGACTTGTCCCCAGTACTAGAACCTTACCACAAATGGGTTTGATTGCAATTTTAAGCAAATAAATCAATTTATTTATAATTAAGAAAAAAATAGATGAATTCAAATTAAAACTTCCAGCATGGTTAGACTACAATAAAAAATAAGGTCAGTTTAAAAACTGAATAGGAAAAAAATATCTAATTTTTAAGACAAAAAACAAAAAAGTTAAAACTTATAAGCTGTAACTAAATACGCGCAAAATATCCATTGACTAAGAGTTACACGAGTTATCTATATATACTAATTTCCTCTTGCTCACAACAACTTACCATCTCAAATCCAATCCCACATATAGCAAACACAAAAAGAGAAAAGAAAAGGCACACATTCAAAACCAACACTGGCATACATACATAAACCTGCTCGAGTTCATGCTCATTGTGACTCAACGGACTTGGTCGAGTAATTATAAGAAACGTCGCAGTTTCTGACAGTACACAATTTTCCCGGATGGTTTCAATCAGTCAGGAGATACTGTAAGTATTTCCAATTTATATTCTGAGTAATCTGCATCCAGCATCAATAAATGGCCGAACCGAAATTAGCAATGGAGAAGGGTGAGCCAAAGATTGTCCAAGAAGAGCCAAATACACAATTTTCACCATCATTGAAGAAAAAGAAGTACAAGGGGGTCAGAATGAGGAGTTGGGGCTCATGGGTATCTGAGATTAGGGCACCTAATCAGAAAACAAGAATATGGTTAGGCTCATATTCAACCCCTGAGGCAGCTGCTAGGGCCAATGATCCTGCCCTTTTGTGCCTTAAGGGCACCTCAGCTAATTTCAATTTTCCTAATACAATATTGTCACAAAGTAGTTGCAACTTTTGTGACAATTTTGTCCCCAAAATCAATCCAGAGGATTGCTAGAGCTGTGCTGGCAACAGCTTTGCAGATGTGCCTGCCACAGCCATGCCACCACTTCCGCCACCCTCCTCTGCCATATCATTGTCGGAGAATGCGTTGTCTCCCACTGAGGATGGTGCTTCTTTTGTAACAACATTTGACGATGAGTCCTTGTCTAACTTTGTCCCACCACTACAATGATGCAATGCTTACTGGTATATATTTTGATCCAATTTATATGGATGATTATGAGAAAAGTGGCATCAGGCAATGGAGCTTCAGCCAAGGATTGTTTTTTTGCACCAGCATAGCTAAAACGGTTGATTGCTACGTTGACTTGAAACATTTTGAATGTTCAACTACTTGCTAGCGATTATGATATATATTCAAGAAGTATTTCGAAACTAGTTAAACCAGTGAACTATAGCTTCAAATATTTTTTAGCTTCATATTACTAATAGTTGAATATAACACTAAAGGAGATCCATAATAAAGGCTTTTGTAACTTAATGAAAATATTGATGCCAATTAGCACTTCAACAATTCGGAGGAAATGGAAAGGAAGTGACTTGTTTCTTAATCATTGAAATTCATATTCCATACGCGCACAAAGAGACAGCGAAGGATTATATTCTGTTTGCTATTACGTTGTTTAACATTCTAGTTTAACAAGAATAGTGGAGTAAAATTGCTCCACCGACTTCTAGCCTTGTGTGTGATCAGAACCTGGTGATTGTTTTCCCGCAACTGATGCTCCATCGGGGTTTAAAATAGTGTGGATAGATTTAGCAGCTGCTACAGCCGAATCCCCTCTCTTAATTACTCTCTCAAGCTCCCGAATATTCTTCGATAGCAATCCGACATGAGAATTGGTCGACTGGACCAACATATCTGCAGTGTCCAGAGCTGTGCACAGCTGCAGAGAGGGAAGGTAGGCACTATGTTAACCTTAATGGTTATATCAAGTTTTGAACATGAATCATATGAATTTCCTTTGAATATTTTTTCGGTGCAATTTTTTAGATAAGAAGACTCAAGACTGGATTTTAAGGATGAGGAAAACACGGGGTTTATTTATCTTGAAATTTCAAATTTCTTGGGCCCAAATATTCCATATGCCAAAGAAAAGATGAGTGCCTAAATGCAAATCTTGTTAAGTAGCTATAAAAGCAACCACCAAACAAGCTCTCAGCATTACCCACAAAAAAGCATAAGCACCATTTTCCCTTTAGTAAAGTTTCAAAAACAAAAATCAAGCACAAAGAGGTATAATTCCTTTGGTAGCTCATCTTTTCATACCACGCACAGAACCTACAGCAACATCCAAGAGTTTCCAAAATTTTTGAAAGCAAAGAAAGAGGATCCCTAGTTTTATCGAATGAGTTCTGACCTTGAGAGTTAGAGCAGTCCATGAGTGGTCCGTACCAGCAAGGGCCTCCTTCAGCTGGTCGTAGTTTTCCTGATGCAAAAAATTCAAACACTTAGACGTTTCGTTTCCTAAAAAGTATACGACCCATCACAACAGTATCTCTATTGAAACTAATTTGCAGGCACCTTAAATCTTAACTAATCAGTCGAGAACAGTTATTCAGATCAGAAAAAAGGCTGATAATTTCAACCTTCCCTTGATGCAAAATGGAATTTCAAAATTCTGAATATTAAGATTACCATCAATTGCCAATAGAACGAATGAAGCTTTTTCCTTATTTCCACTATTCCCGTCATGAAAAACATTATATTATATTCACAACATAACCGGCATTTCAAATATAGTTGGAATTATATAGGATATTCAATTTTTGCTTTGTGTGAAATAAAAATGCATAGAAATTACATTACTAATAAGGCAGGCAACAAGAGGCACACGCAATATTCAACAAATTACACTTTTAACCCCATTTAGACGCCGCTTGTGCAATCAATCTTTCGCAAAAGCCCTAATTTCTCATCGATTTAGTTAGTATTTGTGTTCTAATTAATTAAATCCAATAAATAAGATCGGGAGAGAGGGGGGAACCTGGAAGAGAGAGGAGAGATCGGACGGTTGGAGATTGAGATTTGAAGTGGAAGGAGGGGAATCGACGGCGGCTTGGAGGGCGTCGCCGTCGGCTTCTCCGACGTCGTTTAGGAGATCGCCGATGCACAATAGAGGGCCTCCCACTCCTCTCATTCCCTTTTAGTTTTTACTACAAGTTAAGTGAGAGAGAAAAATGAAAACAAAATATTGGCAAAAAGTAGTAAATTGTTATTTTATTTTATTTTACTTTCTAAACAAGTTCGGTTCTAGATGGGTTTGAATTCATGCATTTATAAATTCACTCGTTAAATAAATAAATGGAATCTGAACAACTCCCAGTTTGGTATATTGAAGTCAGGCCCACTTGATTAATTTTACAGCAATAAGATATATAAATTTAAATTGAAAAATTAAATATACAGAGTTAATTACTAAATGGTAATTTTATGACCGATTGATACTAAAATTAGACCTTTTAAAATATCAACAATTTATAACTACTTAAATGAGCCAAGCTTAACAAGCCCTCTAAACGAGTTGAGTTGTGTAGACCCAAGCAAAACGAGCCGGTTTGAACCCTAACTAAACTTTACAGGTATAAAGCAAGCCGAACTCGAGCAAGCTTAAATTGAATCTTAACGAGCCCGAACCGAGCTTGAACAATTTTACTGAACAAACTACCGAGCCTAAACAATCCAAACCTTAGTTTGTCTCAACTCATTTCCATCCCTATTTAGTTAGATTAGAACGGGATTGCTTAGCAGACGAAATTAAATTAGAATAGTGAATCAATTTAAAT
>MKEJ01034378.1:0-16330 GCA_001753735.1 Embelia ribes
AGTCATACTTCGTTGCAGGTACCACACATACGCACTCCCTCTCTCTCTCTCTCTATATATATATATATATATATATATTTGCTGTATATGATGTTGCAATCAATTGAAATCAAAAGATTTTGTGATTAAATTTAAGAAAAGATACCTTTTTGATACATATGCTGGATTTGCCCTAATTATTAGTGGGTTTGATGTGTTTTAAATTGATTTTTGTTATATTATTGGGTTCAGGGTTTTTGCCAGTTACTCTGTTATTATAGGGTTTATTGTAGGTATTGATCGGTTTACCTGTTACGGTATTATTTTGGGTTATTTGTTAGTGTTGATTGGGTTTACCTGCTACTGTATATTTCTCTGGTTAATTGTGAGTTTTGAATGGGTTTTTACCTGTTGCTGTATAGGTTTATAGAGTTTATTGTGTGTGTTAATTATGAGCGTTGATTGGGTTTACCTGTTGCTGTATTACTACTGGGTTTATTGTGAGTATTGATTGGGTTTTACATATTGTTGATTGGATTTACCTGTTGCAATATTATGGGGTTCATTGTGAGTGTTGATTGGATTTGCTTGTTACCGTATACGATTTTAGGGTTTATTATATGTTGTGATTGAATTGGCCAGTTACTGTATTATTGTAGGGTTTATTGTGAGTGTCGATTGGTTTCATTAGTTACTGTATTATTTTAGGGTTAATTGTGAGTGTGGATTGTATTTACCAGTTGCTGTTTTATTACAGGGTTTATTGGGAGTGTTGATTTAGTTTATTATTAACCATATTATTATAGGGTTAACTATGATTGTTGATTGATTTTAGCTGTTACTGTTTATTGTGAATTTTGATTGCTTTTACAGTTTCCATATCGTTGCGAGTGTTGATTGGGTTTGCAGGCCATTTAGCGAAATGAAGAGTTGAGGTCCAATGTGATTGTTGAAATATGACATTTGCTAAATTTGCCCTAATTTTAAACCAATCAACAAAGACAGTTGTGATTTATATTGCTTCGTGTTATATATTTTACGGTGCAGGGATTTTACAAGTTACTGTGTAGTTATAGGGTTTATAGTGAGTGTTGACTGCGTTTACATGCCATTTCGCAAAGAAGAGTTGAGGACCAATATGATTGTGGATAGATTAAATATGCCATATTTGCTGTAGTTTTTGAGCCAGCCAATGAAATGACCTTATTTTTGAATCCGGCCAATAAATGTGATAGGTATTGGTTAAGTTGCCTGCCTTTATATTTCAAGTTTCGGTGGTTTTAGCAACCACCAAAGCATGAATTAGTGTTAATAATTTGTTTCTACTTCTAAATTACTGCAAAGATTGTAGAGCTTATTGTGGGTGTCGATCGGGTTTTCAGGCCATTTAGTGAAGAAGAATTGAGGACAAATGCGCCACAAGTGTTGAGTTGCAACGAGTACCAGCGAGAAGTGTCAGTTTCTCAGAACATTGCTGGGAAGCTTATCGATAGGGTTTTTACTTTTGACAAGGTACATGTAAATGTTTTCATTTCGAATAAAATAGTTGAACTTCAGTTACTGGATGTCTCTTTATATAATTGTAAAAATGTGATACTATATGAATTGCAGTTTATATAGTAGGGCATCAAGTGAGTGGAAAGTGAAACTAATGCATCTTTTCATTTGTAGCTATAATTTTAATGACTGGGTGTCACTTCTGTAACTGTAATATGATATAATTGGATTGAAATTTATTTTGTAAGGTATCAGTTGACTGGAAACTTTTTCCCTTCGATCATTTGCATGTGTGCTATGGTGTTACTTTGTGGTACTTTTGATTGATACAGAGGGAACAATTTTCCATGTTCAGGTTTTTGGTCCTTCAGCTCAGCAGAAAATTCTTTATGACCAAGCAATTATTCCAATTGTTAATGAAGTTTTGGAGGGTTTTAACTGTACCATTTTTGCCTATGGACAAACCGGTACTGGGAAAACTTACACAATGGAAGGAGAATGCAAGAGATCAAAGGTAATGTTGTTTGTGTACTTATTGATTTAGTTATTTGTCAATGTTGTATCAAAATTCTGATGGGGTGTCGAATTTGGTGACAGAGTGGACCGAACGGAGAGTTGCCTGTGGGAGCAGGTGTAATACCTAGAGCAGTACAGCAGATTTTTGACACATTAGAGAGTCAAAATGCAGAATACAGCGTCAAAGTCACTTTCTTGGAGTTATATAATGAAGAAATCACCGATTTGCTGGCTCCCGAGGAGATATCAAGAATACCTTTGGAAGACAGACAGAAAAAGCAGTTGCCCTTGATGGAAGATGGAAAAGGCGGTGTCCTTGTTAAAGGATTGGAGGAGGAGATTGTAACGAGCGCTAGTGAGATTTTCACTCTACTTGAAAGGGGTTCTTCAAAGCGTCGCACTGCAGAGACTTTACTAAACAAACAATCAAGGTCAGTTCCATTTCTCCCTCTCTTTCGAGTTTGTTGGAATATAACCACGTTGTATATTTGATTTTTTTTTTTTTTGGTTTTTGTTGCAGTCGTTCACATTCACTTTTCTCTATAACCATACACATCAAGGAAGCAACCCCAGAAGGGGAAGAACTTATAAAATGTGGGAAGCTAAATTTGGTTGATTTAGCTGGTTCAGAAAATATTTCTCGTTCTGGTGCTAGAGAGGTATCACCTGATCACATCCTTGTATGAAATCCCTTCTGGAATTTGAATTGGGGCTCTTTAAGTTATATTGCTAAGTCAAATGGATTGCCTACTGTCCTACTGAGCAATGCAATCTTAGCCTCTCCACAGCTTCAGGGTTGAAGCGGATTTGGAGCTTAGGCCCGTGAGAGCCTAGGCTATTGGCCATGAGTTAAAACTTTTTTTCTTCAAAATAAGAGTGTTTGTGTTCAATGTCCACTGGTGTCTGTTGCACTTCTTCTATGATTGCACTGTTAAACACGTGTACATTTTCTAGGGTCGTGCAAGAGAAGCAGGAGAGATAAATAAGAGTTTGCTTACACTTGGACGAGTTATTAATGCTCTTGTGGAGCATCTTGGGCATGTTCCTTACAGGTTACAATCAATATCAGAATATTTACTTGTTTCTTATCCGCTCCAGACCTCTATTATTTTAATATTGACCTTGGTAAATGAATTCCAGGGACAGCAAGCTCACTCGTTTACTTCGTGATTCCCTGGGAGGAAGAACTAAGACATGCATCATTGCAACTGTATCACCTGCAGTTCATTGTTTGGAGGAGACCCTAAGTACATTGGATTATGCACATAGGGCAAAGCACATAAGAAACAAGCCTGAGGTTTGAGTCGTTCCTTTTTCAGATTTGAGCGTAGATAGATTCTATTGCCCCTTCCACTTTCTGGTACATCTTGTTCTGCATTGATATCCGAGTTTACAATATGAGCATATTTAATCCGTTAGTCACCTCCCACTGACACTTCTTGTCGTGCTTAATGCAGCTATGCAATCACTGGATTAGTGGATTTATACTCAATTTTTTTTTTTACACTAGTAACTGTGGATGTAATTTGATTATTGTTTGAACGGAATTGCACTGTTATTCCTTTTAACCATTTATTGGCTTTGGTACAGGTCAACCAGAAAATGATGAAAACAACTCTCATAAAGGATCTCTATGGTGAAATTGAACGACTTAAAGCAGGTGCGATTCGGTTGGTTTATATCACTTGAATCTGCCATTCATTATGAGCTGGTTTAAGAATTGACTTCTAATGATTTGGCTCCACTCTATCCAGAGGTCTATGCGTCACGGGAGAAAAATGGGGTGTATTTACCCAAGGAAAGATATTATCAAGAAGAGAGTGAGAGGAAGGTATTAGGGGTTGCAAATCTTTTGTTTTTGGCATTGATGATTTCAGGGAATATACTGATAGCTTTATAATTTGTCCTTGGAAGGCCATGGCGGATCAGATCGAACAGATGGGGATTACTATTGAAACTCATCAGAAGGTAACTTTGGGTCAGTTAACCTCACAACTTGAAAACTTAATCTTATGTGGTAATAACTAATAAGTGATCTTCCATATTTTTATTTTGCAAAACTGTGACGTAACATCCAGCAACTCGAGGAATTGCAAGATAGATACAATGCCGAGGTTGAAAATTGTGCCAATTTGAGCATCAAACTTGGTGCTACTGAGGTAACTTCTATCTCTGCTGTTTAATATTTCATAAGACTCGTCTTTTATTTGGTATTTTATGTTGCATATGACTACAGAAAAGTTTGAGTGAAGCAAGAAAGTTGCTTGCCAGCACAGAAGATGAGTTAAGAAGATGCGAATACCTTATCAAAGAGCGTGACTTTGTTATATCTCAACAAAAAGTAGCAGGTAGATCACCTTTCATAATAAAAGTAGCAGATTGATCAGACTGTTACTTTCTTTTTAATATCAGTAGTTTCTGACTGTCATTTTTGTTACTGATTCTTTTTGGGCAGAAAATGCTTTGGCTCATCAAGCTAGTGTTTTGCGGTCTGATTTGGAAAAATCCCTGCAGGATAATGCTTCACTGTATATGAAAATTGGTAGGTGGTGTCAGTTCCCTATTAGGGTACTTGATTATCAAAATTACCTAATCATAATGGGTTGAAATGATTTTCTGCAGCCAGAGAAGACAAGGTGAACATCGATAATCGGTCAATTGTGAACAATTTTCAGAATGAGTTAGTTCATCAACTTGGTTCTCTACGCAACACAGTTGCATCGTCAATGTTGCGACAAGATGAGCACCTCCAGGGCATAGAGAAACTTTGTCATTCTTTACTGGACATACATAATAAGGTGCGCTTGAAATTTTATATGCATACCTTTCTCTCTCTCTAATTCTTTCCCCAAACACGATTTTGTACTTGATATTTTTTATCTGCAACCTTTCACTAATGCGAATTTTCATGAGCTTGAGCTTTAACAGATAGGTACAATTACTTTGAAAAAATACTTAACAAACTTCTATAATAGGCTGTCATGTATTTGAAGAACAAAATGACTGCTTCGAAGGCGCTATATATTTCTCACATTGAGTCTGTGCAAAATGTTGTCCGCCTTCACAATGCAAGGTCAAAGGCTAACTTGGAAGAGATAACTGCTTCGGCTTCTTCTACTGTAGATTCAATTAAACAAGTAGGTAGCAATGTATTTTGTTTGCTTAAATATTGTTTCATTCCAATTTTCTAATTTTGGATGCCAACTTAACCCAATCAGTGCTTCTGTTCTCTTTTTGTTTTTGCTTTGCATTACAACTCGATTAGCTTTTAGCTGCTGAAGCTGTCACAGCAAATTCTATATTTGATGATCTTCAAGGCACCCTATCTACTCATCAAGGAGAAATGTCGCATTTTGCTCGAGAACTTCGCCAGGTTAGATGAATTGTATCATTCAATTCAGTGCAAGTGTAAATAAATGGAGAGAAACAAAAATTGTCACCTCTCCAATTAGCTGTACTGTCATTTGTTAGGAAATTTGTTGGAAATTTGAAAAATCACATTCCAATTTTTTTTATCTGTATGTGTGTTTACTGGAGAAATTGATTTTTGGAAGATCTTTCTTTTTCTCTTCGCTACTTTTACATTTCACAATTTGTCTTTTATATGCATTAACCAATCAATTTAAACTTGCTTTATGGTTTAACTTTTGCAGAGATTTAATGATAGTATTGAGAACTCCAAGAATATTTCAGAGTTCACCAATGGGTTTCTTTATCAGCTTATTGAAGAGTCAAGGAAGCTGAAGAATCATGCAATTGAAGCTGATGAAATTCAGTCCACCAGCATTGCAGAATTTAGGAAGGCATATGAGGTACCCTTCAAAATCTTCACTTTGCTGCTAATTGTTAATTGCTCTTGTACACATTATGAGCACAAAAGATTCCAACTTAAAAAAAAATATAAATTTCTAACTCGTGCAATTATAAAATTCAGCATTGTTTTAATTCATGTACTAGTCAATATAATTTCAAGAAGATCTAGAGTAGGGTATGAGTAGGGAAAAATAATCCAAACTATATCTTTTATATGTAGCAAAAGTTGCACATTAGATTATGTTTATACATAGTTGATTCCAATTTTCTCGCTTTTATAACAAATTTAAAAATTATAAAATTTAATATTTAAGGTTGATTAATAATAATTTTTTATCTTTATGTAAAAGTTATTGCTGAAATGATATGTATTGGTATGTATATACTTTAAAAAAGAATAGTGAAGGATACAAAAAATAATATTTTAATGTTGTAGAGAACTTATTAGGCAATTTGATTCAGAGTGCAATGGATAAAGAATCTGTAAAATAGAGATATTAGAGCATTTGCATCAAATTCGCTAAAATACACAAAAAATAGATTGTATCTCTATTTCAAAGAATCTCTATTTTTTACCATCTACATCAGATTATCTATTACATTCTCTGCTACATTAAAATATTATTTTTTCTTTAACCATTCCTTACTTAAATATCCACACATACATTTATTTGCAAAGTATTAATTATTTAATTATATATTAATAAAAAAAGTATTATTATTTCTTAGCTTTAAATTTATAATTATAATTATAATTTTATTTATTAATTCGTTATATAAATAAAAAATATGAATATAATTTCTCTTTAAGCAAAGGAAGAGAAAAGGGAATAGAAGTGATGAAATAAAAAAATATATAAATAAAAAATCCTATAAAAATTTATTATATGAATGATATAAATATAAATAGAATTTCTTAATAAAGAACAATCGCTCCTTCGCATTAAATAAAAAATTTTCTAATATAAATTGAAATTGAAATTTTAATCAATATATAGTTTAAATATTAAAATTAAAATTTCAATTATATGTTTATTATAAAATTTAAAAATAATATTATTCCATAAATACTATTAAAAATTATAATTATTTATTTTTAAAATATTAAAATAATTTAATATTTACTTAAAATTTAGTTCATTTATCTTTTAGTAGTTTTAAGTTCATAGTTATTTTTAAATATTAAAAAATTTAATTTATAGTTATTATTTAATTCTATTAAATACTTATATTTTTATTATTAGTTAATAATAGATAAGTGAGCAGACTGAGAATATATTAACTTTTAAATATTATAATGAAATGATGTGACATGAGAGAGAATATGTTAGTTTTATATGTTTAAGGAATAAATAGTAGTTATTTAGATTTGGAGATCCTTTCAAAAGATTACCCGGTCTCCATTTTATACAACAACTAGGTAATCTGATGCAAGGTCAAAAACTAACGTTACCTAGCTTTTGGTTAATTAAAATAGGAAAATAACTACTTTTAGGGAATCTAATGCAAACCGTTTTAGCAGGGTTCCAATTATCCCCCTTTTCTATTAGAAAAGGGACAATGAAATAGCAATAATACGGTAGGAAAAGTACCCGGGCTGTCGATGAATCCAAAATAATTTTCAAGTGAAAAAAAAAAGGAATTGGAAATCAGGACTACATAAACCTAAATATGGTCACGTTAATATAGCCACTAGGACTTGCTTTGACAATAAATTTTTGCAATACAAGCTGGAAAACTGCAAATTACACAGTTTAACATTCAGGCAATTCAAACCAATAAATGCTAAATAAACAACATGCTTTAATTCTAAAAACAGAAAATTCATAAGATTCATTAAAAATGAATTAAATAATCAAACCTTCAAAGCATCGGGCATTTTCGAACTTTTTCCATCAACCACATTGCACAAGTGCAACACGCCCATGGTTGTGAAGTCCTGTGCAATAGCCATAAAACACATCCTCAGTCACGGACTGATAAACAAAGAAATAAAAGATATAATCATAATAATAAAGCGAAAGAAACTACAATCTGTTTTTGGTTTTATATACTTGAAAATTCCAAGGAAAAAAAAAAAACTACAATCCTATATTCAGTTCAGAACAGGAAGATCTTTTACCTGCTTTTGTTCCAGAGTATATAACTTGCCATCCTGCACAATGCATAAGAATGAAAAATGATGAAATAACGACAAAACAGTTCACGACGAGTATATGTGTCTTGACTAAATATTCTCTATTCACATTATAGATGCTTCAATAACCCAATTTATTAAATGAAGCTGCCAGACAACAAAGACCACTAAAGCGTAATATAATGGATAGCGCTAATTCATTGTTTAGAGCCCAAGGCGTCTTTGAAATTTGAAAAGATCTCTTCAGCATAGAATATTTTCAATCTAGGAACCAAAAAACCAAATAGACTAGATTTACTATTAATATTAATAAATATTAATAATAACAATAATAATAATAATAATAATAATAATTATTATAATTATTATTATTATTATTATTATTATTATTATTATTATTATTATTACGCCCCTTATGGTTGGTAAGCACTAAACTAGATTTTGATGGTCTTAACATTTGACAAGAACCCAGCTAACATGGCATTCTTAAAATCTTATTGTTATGTAATTCTGTTTTAACATAAATATTGGTTTCCCCGGATATAATTTCGGGGAATAAGTAATTATGGACTTTGATAGAAAACAAACCATAAGCGGTAAACTCCACAAAAACAAGAAGACAAAAAACGCAGTTACATTGATGAAAAAACCTTCATACGCAACACCTTGTTTTAGCGACGGTTTAAATAATGCTTCAAAAGAGGACTCACCAAGCCAGTAACCATTCTGTGTATTTCATCCAAGTCCAAACCAAGAGTAGAAACACCGCCACGAACCTCTGTAACCTATTCGACCAATTTGGAAAACACTCAGTGCTCTCATGTGTCACAAGATCAATCCCAATCATAATGATACACATGTCAGTGACTAAAGGAAGAATAGCCACTAGAAATTACCTCATTCTTAATTAACTTTGATAACTCCACCTGCTCATCCATCTTACCGTCAATGTTTTCAATTCTCTGTGTCAAGTGCCTCTTAGCAGCCTGGTGAAGATAAAGAAATGTAAGAACAACCCTTTGATAAGTTTCAAATCCATTCTTAAACAGGGAAAAAGAAAAAAGGGAATGCTGCAGGTCAATCACCTAACTTCTAAAATTTTCCATTGTATCAGAGAGAAAACAAGTATTGTTTGGCATGGAATAAATAGGATAGTCTTGATAAGCATACATCATAACTAATATATGGTGCATCTGAAGAAATTTCAAGAAAGAAAAGAGTGAATCTATGAATGCAATTATGTCATGTAATGAAGAAGTTAAAAAAAAAAAGTTTGAAAGGATGATTGAACAATGCAATTTGAAAACGGGCCCAAGCTTGCATTGATCAAATATAGTATGAAAACGAGTTTTGGCATTAAAGGTCAATTCCTAATGCCAAGGCCCCTAGTATGACAGATTTAGCAGGAGCAAGTCCCGCAAAACGAGCTCTTGCATTTTTGCCTGTGAACATATGAGACCACGTAAAGCAAATAGCATGACTTCGGGATGCTTGAGGATTGAAATCTATATGAAGTTGAACTCATCCAAATAAGGAGAAACTGTAACAGATGGTGAAATTGAAACTTACAGCTACTAACTCATTCACATGCTCCAGCTGCTTTGTCAAGTTTGAAACAGCATTTGCCATGTTTTTTTTCGTCACATACATAAAGTCTGAGAATGAGATGCCCTGAATAGTAAAAAATAAAACTACAATCAAGAAGGGAAAAAAGTGCCAAAAAGATGCAATATAAGCTGTTCTAATTACACCACTTTTTGCTTGTAAAGATATCAAACATAACTTGAAAGGAAGAAACATACTAGACCAAATTATAAAAATTTAATCACTGTTAAAGTCAACATGTCGTAAAGAAAGAGGTGATAACAAAAGAAACCAATTAGAATTTTGAGAGGCCAATACAAACCTTCCACCACATATATCCGTAACCCATTGCTCCCACAGCAGCAGCGGGCACAATTAGAGACGTGGCATTACCTGGAGAGAGAAAGAGAGAGAGAGAGAAGGAATGAGGTATGTAAAATCAATCAGGAAACAGCTAATCTAGAAAACACAGTGAGGCTATAGGTAAGCATAAAAAGTATAAAAAAAGTAACAGTGCATCTGATAGGGATACAATGTTTTCCAAAATATAACAGCCAGGATGTACCAATTCCAGAACCCCCATTAAGAACAGTTATTTGTCTTGAAGAGGCTAATTGCCGAACCTCCATTGCCAACCGACGCACCTACAAGATGATCAAGAGAAAACAAACACATTTAACAACTTTTGAAGTACCCAGAACATGCTCCACAAAAGCATCCTGTTTATTTCTAATCTTTATATCTTAAAACAGTGACTGCCATGAATGTTAAGCTAAGGCAACTTTTATATAAAGGGCGTACCCAGTGCCGAAACTCCCACACTATGGGGTCTGAGAAAGGAAATATCTAGGTAGCCTTTTCAGGGAGGATGATTTGAACACGCGACCAACAGCGCACAATGGAGAGACTCTACCATTGCGCCAGGGCCGCCCTTCTAAGGCAACTTATATATATATATATATATAAAACTTTTAAGCTATTTTTCACAATATATGATATAAAAGTAGAGGAAAATATTGGGAAGCATGATAAGTATAAAAAGCTGACAAGTCCAGAAATAACTATAGACAACTTTTAGAGGGTTTGGAGAACAGCTTCCAAGAAACCCACCCCAGAAAATCAAGAGGATGAGAAATAAAGTCAATAGTGAAGAACTGTTAAATGTCCACAAATTCTTCATAAAAAAAAAATACCTGAGCAGCAATGGCATCAGCGTATTCGGAGTCACCTTCTGATGATTCTCCTTTCTTTTCCAGACCTTTCACCAAGGACTGCCAAAACCACAACGATGGTTAACAGTGTCTAGATCCAGTAATTTCTTAAAATTTTCAAATCTTGGATACCAAATAAGATAATTAATTCATTCATTTTAAATCGGTGAAGAAATCGCAAGATAGTACAATCCAGATAAATGACCCTCATAACCCTGTCTTTTCCTGATTGCCTTCCCATCAGAAATAGAATACAAGTTATCCTCTCATTTTCTTTTTATATCAGCCATCATTAGAATCCCCTTCTTCAAAATTAGAGGATACCAACACTATGTTCATCTGAACAAACAAGAAAACTCATTTTGTCTTCTACTTGAACCCCTTTTGTCAGCAAAAATAAAAATGGCCACTAGGCACTAGGTCCATTTCTTCACTATCAACTTTCCCCTAGATAAAAAAAGGACTTATTCTTCCTAATCGAGTCTCTAAAAAAAGCATTAGCTTAAACCTAAAGTACATATAATGCCACCCAAACAGGGGTCGGCAATCATCCAGGCCCACATCAACATTGGTATACTCAAATCATGAATTAGTCATTTCTATTGCGTGATCCAGCAGTAAAATTAGGGATCCCCAAGTCTTCTCCATTGTATACGTAATCAGATAAATTGGTTGCTGCAATCACTTTATGATTGTAGACCTAACAATTACCTTTTGTTAACCCAACCCAAAAAGAAAAAAATTTTAATCAGAAAGATGAACTCACATTATAATTTTGGTCATACAAAACTACTTCGGTATGCAAATTTTGCATTTTCACATAACAATTTTGGCCATACAAAATCTACAACTTCTGATCATTTTCGAGCAATATAACAAAATGGCAACATCGCAAATTCATCAGCTAGTAGTACCCGAAGCTCCCCAAATCCTAGATCCACTCCTTCACTATCAATTTTCTCCTCGATGAGAAATACTTATTTTCTCCTAGTCAAGTCTCCACGTGGACTTAAACAAGGGGATCCTTTTTATCCCTACATCTTTATTTTAGGCATAGATGTTCTAGTCCGCAACCTCCAATGAGCTCAAAACCTTCAACAAATAATTCCTCTTAAACCTCACAGCTTAGCTCCTGCCATCCCCATCATCTGCTTCGCTGATGACTGCTTTCGTTTCTTCAGTACAAAAACACAAACTGTCCAACATGTCAAAACTATGCTCACTATATTCTACACCCTATCCGGCCAACCTAACAACTGGGGCAAATCTAGTGTCATATTTTCCCCCAAACTCAATTCTAACACCAATACAACTGTCCTCAGGACAATCAACCTCACAGGACAAATGCCTCGGGGTGCTTAATTTGGATTCCCACTACTTTTTGGGCGATCAAAACACAGTGCCTTTTCAGACCTCATTGGTAAGCTCGATGAGAGACTACAGGTATGGTATAAATACTTTCTTTCTTATGCAGGTAGACTCTCTCATTAAATCCACTCTTACATGTGTATCAAACCATCAAATGGCTGTTTTTTATTTCCCTATAAAAACACTCAAGTGTATTACTAGTAAATTCAGACAATTTTTATGGAATTCAACTGCAACCCCCAAAATTCACTCTTTAATCAACTGGAAAACGGTTTGTTTACCTAAATACCTAGGGGGTTTGGGAATCTACGACCCTCATACGCTTAACGATACTCTCAAAATCAAAGCTTGCAGGAAAATTGTCAACAACCCCAAAAGCCTCTGCACTCAACTTTTACAAGAAAAATATGGCAACATCAGTTCCCCTAAGGGCATTTCCTATTTTTGGAAAGGTATTATGCAGGTTTTACCCTCCTTTTTAAATTTACTATGATGGTCGCCATGTTATAACTCTAATTAAAAATTTTGGAGGGACCACTGGATAACAAACCAATCATTGCAACACCATTTGCCACCCTCTGACCTTCAAGCCCCCATACATGAATACATTGACCAACAAACTAAAGAATGGAATACCAACAAAATTCAAAACAACTTACCTCAAGATATTGCCAATATAGTCTTAGGTACTCCCATTAATCCCTCCTCTTATGACACTCCCCTTTGGTCTCTTTCTCCCGCGGGATCTTGCTGCACGAAAGATACCTACTGTCATCTCCTTCTTGACAAACACAACCCCATCGGCCCCATCTACCTTGGTTCATTATTAATAAACTAAATCTGCTTCCTAAACATAGGTTTTTCCTCCGGATAATTAGCCACTACAAACTTCCCACGACCTTATATTGGTCAAATATAATAAATTCAAAAAACCGGAAAGCCCATGCCCATTTTGTATGACAAAACCGGAGACACAAACTCATCTTTTATGGGATTGCAATCACTTTAAAGATATTAGATCGTACTTGCCTCGCTCTTTTCAAACATACTACTCACGTTATACTCCTTATGCACTCAACAACACCACCACCTAGCAAGTCATCTAGTCCTAGCCCTTTGGCAACTATGGAATATTAGAAATAAGCTTCTTTTCAATGATAAAATAATTAATCCACGAAACTCACACCTCCAACTACTTCATTACCTAAAGACCTCACCGATAACAACCCCAAAACACCCTCCACACAAACGGCTTATCCCAATACGTGTCACCTGGACCCCATCCCCTCCCGGCTTCCTTAAATTAAACATTAACGGTGCCTCTTCGAATCATGCGACATGTTCAGGGGCGGGCGGCATACTACGTGACCATACTGATAGGATGATATTCACTTTAATGAAACACTTGGGCAAAACATCCCCCATACTAGCTGAACTCCACGCCCTCAAATTGAGATTATATTATTGCTTATTGTACAATTACAAAAATATTCTCACAGATACTGATTTTGTAGTGCTTCTTAAACTGTTTTGCAGGGACCAAGCTCCACCTCTTTTGCAGGTGGTAATTAGCCAGACACGACAACTAATTCAAGCCTTCAATTTTGCGGTTCTTAACAATGTCTACGGATAAGCCGATGAAGCAGCTGACGTCCTTTCGAAAGGTGAAATTTTCACTGCAAATACAGTTGTTTACCATCAAGTGTGTTCCTTTTTGCAAGGTGTAATATATTTTGATAGTACTGGACATAAGACTGTTAGGACTTCTCAAATAGTTAATGAAGGCTGTTGTTTTGTTCCAAAAAAAAAAAACACAGGTTTTGACAATTTTAACACAAATCTAACATATATATGTTTAAGAACCCTAGGAAAAAAAAGTATCCGCATTATAGTTTCAGACCCAAGGGGTGGTATGCAATCATTACTTAACTGTGGGCCCAGCAACCAACTTTTTTTGCCATCAAATCATCAGGATACTCACCATCAATCCTAAGCCAATCCCCGTAATTTCATGGAACTTCTACCAATGTATCTAAAAATCTAAATATTGTTTTATCCCCCTAAAATATAGGGGGTCTGCACAAAGCTTCACTCCTCAGTTCTATATTTTTAAGTTGGAGGATTTCAACGAACATTCTTCATATTTTAACCTCTATTCTAGAATTTGAGATATTTGGATTAAATTTAAGAGTTACAAGAAGGGAACTATTGGGAATTCCATCAGTTAGTCTATTCGCATATAGATTTTGATAGCAAAATTACAATCACAACCAGCTAAAATTTAGCTTCAACAATAGCCAAGACTTAATTCAAAGAATTTGACGTTGACGTTGGCTACATAGAACTAAAATATGATATCGCTTCGGGCCGCTAACAAGAGTTTTCATGCAAAACTCGTTTCTACCAGAGGCAACTAGCTCGTCTATTTTTCTAGCACATATGCCTTTTGTAATCACTTGCATACACATTTTAAGAGATCTACCCCATCTCTTCTTTCCTTCCATTTATGTTCTCGGTACTTCTAACAGGTGCACTCACTGATTACCTTATCATAACTGAAGCCACCTCTACCCACGAATGACAACATTTTTGAGCTCAAACAATAAAATAACACAAAACCAAAGAACAATCAGCCGAAATTGTACCTGAAGCTCCCCCAATACATCTGATAATTTACCATTCTTGAACAGAATCGTACCAGTATACCCTGTGAACGAAAACTCAGTTGTAAAAACATACATATCGTCAGAACAAGATCAAAACTGAAGAATACAAAAAAAAAACAAAACTGATTCAGCGGCTGTATATGCTCATATAAGTATGTATAGTCAAGTACATACGCTGCGAACAAAAATCCAGCGGTATATACACATATGTAGTCAGATAGAGATCAGAATAAGAAATAAAACAAAATTAATTAAACTGATGGCAGTTGTATATGGTCATATATGAACGTATACGTAAGTATATACTATGAGAACAAAAATCAAATTGTGATGCGTATATATAGTCAGACAGAGACCAGAACGGAAAAAAAACAGAATTAATTAAACTGATTCAGCAGCTGCATACAGTCAAATATGTATGTATACGTAAGTATATACCCTGTGAAGAAAAACCCAGTAGCATATACACATATATAATCAGATCCAGGTCATAACAAAAGAAAACGAAACAAAATAAACTGAACCAGCAGTCGTATGAGCTTATATAATATATATGTACGTATAGGTGTGTGTATACCTGCTCCGACCAAGATGAGGATCTTGGACAAGCCAACGCCGGTTTGCATAGCCATCGCCGGTGATCGCTAACCCTAACTACGCACGACTATGAACTGATAATGATGAATTTGTATGCGTTTTATGCGTGTATCTATATATATTGACTATAAAACGACGACGTTTAGACGTGGATTTGTCCAATTTGGGGCTGCCACGTCGGCGTATGGAGTTTGGTCTCGGGTGCCAAAGATCCTATTTTCTAGCTTTTGGGTCAAGAAGTAGGTTAGGTTTGTATTATAATTTTGTTTATTTTTAAATTTAAATATATGTAATTAAAATTAATTTTGGAGGTTGATACTAAAGGCGAATGTACTACTTTCCATTTTTATGAATAAATTTACAAGTTTTTCTGGATAAATCCTGTGGTGTTTGGAAAAAATGTGATAATATTTTTTATGATATCAGAACCTTGCTAGAAATATATTGGGAACCCAACAATGGGTATTTTTTTAATTAATTATATAAAAAAAAATTTAGAAATGGTCCTCGGGTGCTTTCAAGAGCACCCATAATATATATAATAGAAAAAAAGAAATACATGTTGAATACAACTACTATTCATATGTTGAATTTTTTTTCTCATCAATGCGTCCTAAATTTTATACCTAAATTCTTTTTTTTTCCTTCTTACCAAGCATCGCTATGTGCTTTGCATTTAATAAGTAAGAAAAGATAATGAGACTTAAAACACTATCAAATTTAATAAAGAAAAAAATTTTCTTATGGATAAACAGATAATGGATAAATGAGACCTAAAGGTTCTGAAATAAGTTGAATCTAACAGAGTCAAACTTACTGTTTATTAACGTTACTGATTATTCAAACAAATACGCTCCTCAGTCAATCTCTCCGTCATTCTATACATTCGTTTTTAGAGAGAGAATCAGAGAGGAGAGAGGCGCTCCTCCAACGTCGCTCACCGTTGGATGTTTTTAGAGAGA
>MKEJ01034381.1:0-12862 GCA_001753735.1 Embelia ribes
TATTTTAGCCTAAATAAGTTGTAAATTTGCATCCAATTTTTTTTTATTTTAGTAAAAAATAAATTGGCTTATTTACTTGAAAGCTACAACAAAACGNNAAAAGCTTAATATTTCCACATAAAAAGAAATGAATGGTTATACTTCTAGCTTTTTTAGATTGAAATTGCAAAAAATCTTAAACTTAAAAAATAAGCAAACAAATCTATTTCAGCATCTTAAAAACAAACACACAGAAAGCTTGATATTAAAAGTTGCAAACTAAAAAGTAAATAACCCTTGGGGATAAGTTTTTTTAATTAATTAGATTAGATAGCATTAGTACTCAATTAACGCTTACTATCGCCCGACTATAATTAAACTTCTCATATTATCTAAATATAATAAACCCTTATGTTGTATAATGCACTACTTTTTTTAACTACTAATAAGTTCGTTTAGCCGTAAGTATAATTTATCATTTGACATGGTATTTGAGCTCGAACCTAATCATGTTGTTCCTATATGTTGTTATCCGTCAAACTAACGGGCTTGCTATTGACATATATTTTATTTTGGTATTATTACCTTTATTTTAGAGGAGCCATCTGCTTAAAAGTTATTTTAATATCATTAACTTGTTTTTTGGGAAACTTTTGAGAAATCATGGACTTTGACAGTACAGTGGAATACTTGGCAGCCCCAATATTACCTTTTAGACTTTGGAAAATTAAATGTTTTTAGCTTGTGAATTGCATTGATCATATGGTTATGTTACTCTCTTTCTCTTTTTTGTTGCAACTATTCAAAAAATAAATGTGCTCAATTGCTCTATCAAGAATGTGAGATCATCAATGACTAAACTTATCCTTATTTTCAGAAAAATAGCTTTCAACTGGGCAAATCTGTAATTCAAAAGTTGCAGTGGAGGTGTAGATGACCCTATCTTATAGAAAATCAAATTAGAATTTTAAACATTGCCAATATCAATTTTAGAAAAACCTAAATATATAACAATTATGATAATCAGATGTCATATAAATATATAGTCATCTCCACATAGAGTTGAAACTTGAGACAGAGACAATTCTAAGCTAGTATTCCTTGTTTTTTGGGTAAAAACTTTTGACATTGTGAAATAATATTTGTATCGGATTGGGAATTTCAATCGAAAATAAATTTAAACTAAATTATATGTAATTGGTTTAGAATTGAGTTAAAATAAGTTTAGGTTAGATTTGAATCTAATCCAAAATCAAATATATGCGTCTTGGTTTGGGTTAGATTGGGCCGATTTTTTATTTGAGTTAAATCCAATCCATAATATATATATATATATATATATATATATATAATATAAAAATAAAATCTTCTCCTCTCAAAATCATTTCTCTCTCTTTTCCCTCTCACTCTCTCAATGAGAGAAGATAAGATATTATCTATCTTCTCATTATATTCCCATTCTCAATCTCTCTTTCTATTTATTGGACTCATTCCCTTTATTTCTACACTCCTTCAACGATTAAAAACTATGATAACTATTTTATTTCCTCTTCATTGTCCGAAATACAAATATTAGTTTAACATCGGTATTTTCCAAATTTGTAATTAATGTTTAATTTTGTTCAATAGGATCATTAGAAAAAAATGCAAACAGACTTAGAACTACGAGGTTGTTCGAATATGCTTATTCGTTTCTGTATCTCTTTCTCTTCAAATTATTGCCTATTTGAGTGTACAAAGAAATCACATATATACAAAATAAAAAATTACTAAAGAAACGTATTTTATATTATAAAGATAAATGGGTTAAATTGGTATGAATAATGGTTTAATTTATTTTGGTGTTGGATTGGTTTTGGATTGGGTTGAAAATATTTTAAGTTTAATATTAAAATGTATTTTGATTTGTATGTAGGTTGGGTATCTTGATTATTTATTTGATCTGAATTTAGATTGAACCAATTGTCATTTCTGCCTAGAATATCAGCCAGGAATGTCGCTATGTGAGTCCGTAGCGACCTTCCTTCCCTATTGTTGTTATCAAAAATAAAAACTTGTTGCAATGCAATGGGTTTACCCTTCCAACCCAAAAAGCTAACCATTTTATCCAAAACATGCAAACAAGCCTTTAGGCTATTACCCACTCACTCAAATGTTCCATGCAATTACACAATCCTTTCAATCCATTTGGTAATATTCCAAAGAAACAAAAGTTTTTTCCTCCTTTCTCTTTCTTAGGACAATGGAAAAGCCAACTTCTCAAAAACATTATTTCTTCACCAAGCAGCTTATCTTTTGCTATTTTTAATCCTTGGGCATCTCTAAGGCCACAATAGGTACCTCAAAGTGAATTGAGCCTTTTCCCATACGAAATGTACCGTAAAATGTTTGTGAAACAGCACCTTAACCCGCCCGAGTTTTGCACCAACAGTCGATATTGATCAACGAGGTGCAGAGGGAACACATGAGGTAAAAAACTCTATCAATTGTAAGCAAGCATTTGAAATCGATAATCAGTTGCACACTCTTCCCAAACATTATATGGGTTTTGTTCTGAATCCGATGTTAATACATATATCGAGTAATCAACATCATTTTGCCATATTTCCACTAATAACAAGTTAACAGAAGTAATATAGAAACAACCAGGTAGTATTTCGATAACCGAGAACAAACTGTAATCAGCTGCTTTGCCTACTGATTCTACCATGAATGGCTTGGGTACCATCATAAAACAATGGTTGATCGCTTCAGGATGCCCCTTGGCACAGAAACAAATCACCGCAACGCCTCAGATATTGGCGAAACGTATAGCAGAAAACAAAACGATACATAATTTTCGAAACTAACTTCAAATCTATTCTTTACATGGAAAAGGAAAAAAATTTAACAAAAACTATCTGCAATCATTATTTTCCAGAAATTAAAGGAGAGATAAGACTCTTGAACCATCAAACCGAAACAAGAAACCGTGTTTATTGCAATATCTAATCAATCAAAGGCAATGATAATCACCTGCCAACAGAGACGATCAAATATTCGGAACCAAAAAAGAACCATATACCTATGACACATGAACCCAATACGTACACAAGCTAAACGAACTCATGATGACTACAATAAAACGCTATTGTTTGGGCTAAAACTGCAACATAAGCCAAAATATAAAAACAATAATTATCATACTTGCACACCCCACCAACAAAACAGCCATCCACCAGAACTATGATCGATCCAGTATCAAATTTGACAAACCCATGTCAAAAACTAGAAATGGCAAAAGGTTCTTGAAAAAACTAAATAAATCAACATATGGCCATTTATTACAACATATAATCCAAGCAAAGGAGATCAACAGCTACTACAACACACATGATGAAATACATAGGAACCAAAAAGATACATACCTGGAAATCATAAACCAACACATATCGAACAGAAATAAACCTGACCCATGTCAAAAGTTAAAGAACGCATTCATTGAAGTATCCAGACCACTAGGCGATCCCATCCCCAATACATCCTGCAAGTTATATCCATCAATGGTATCACCAAACCCATCAAGCAGCCCATCAAAGAGCCCACTATCCAAACAGTTTCCCCCTTTCTCACCCTCCTTATTCCGGTCCACATCCACATCATCGTCATCATCAATCACCACCACTGGGGACGCCACTTTCTCCTCCTCCTCCCCAACTGCCGGCATATGCCCCTCGAAAAGTGTCATGTGGCCAAACAACTTGTCTTTACGTGAGAATGTAGTTCCACACGTGCACTTCCACTTGGCCTCCCCACAATGCTTCATATGGCTCTTCAGATCTGCCAGAACCGAGAAACTCTTCTTGTTACACCTATTACACGAGTACATCTTCGGGCAATGGCTCCTCTTAAAGTGATTCTTAACGCAGATCACCGATTTCAACGGCCTAAACTTCTTATGCTTCCTATTCCTATTACAACCCACATACGGGCACGAAAACCTCGTATTATTACTAATCCTAGTACTCTCCATCACGACCTTACTCTCCGGTTTGGCTAAAGCCTCAGGGGTCTTGAACTGGTTCCCATGGGCCCTCATATGCATACGCAGGTTCGCATCTCTTTTAAACCCCTTCCCACAGATCTCGCAGAAGTGGACATGCTCCGCAAGGAGCTCAACTGAATCAAGTTCAACTATATCCCAATCCTCGATCGGACTCTCATTTTTCACCTCCCCCAATTCCAATTTCATCTCGATTTGTTCATTGTCAGTTAAATCCACAGTATCTGTAGTACTTGTCAACTTAGCATGATCAGAATTTCCAGCAAATTTTAGATCACCTGAATTTGGGATTGAGCTCGACTGCAGAGTGTGGGTCATACTTTTCAACTTCACATCATTGTAATTTTCAACAAATTTCAGATCAATTCGATTAGGAAGTGAGCTCGGATCCACCGTATCCATCGTACTTTTCAGCTTCACATCATCAAAAATACCTACAAATTTTATCAGTTATATTAGAAATTAAGTTCACATGCACAATATCCATAAATATTTTTTAACTTAGCGTGGTTGAAATTGCCTTTTTACAATGTCCACAAATAATTGTTCACTTCCTATTTTGGAAAGGTAAAATATAGCTTATTAACATCATTTGCCCTCATAATTACTCACTGCTACAAATTTTTAGAGGTTACGTATGAAAAGGAAGTCATAATAAAAGCTATTTTTTGCGTGCACATAAACTATGTGCCCAGTCAAAAGGACTATTATTTGTAGACGGAGCGAGCAATAATTTTATATCAATTGGATTAAGGATTGAGTTCCGATAACTATAATATTTTTTGACTTATCATGATCGAAATTTCCTACTCCCTATGTCCACGAATAATGGTTCGCTTTCTACTTTGGAATGGTAAAATGTAGCATATCAACATCATTTGCCCTCATAATTTCTAACTAGTACAAAATAAGACCCTTACTGTTTCAGGGGTAGATTGGGCAACCGATACTAAAAACATGTGACGTAAAAGCTATTTTTTGCGCGGCGCGCAGACTAAAACTACGTGTCAAATCAAAGGGGACTATTAGTTATAGACGGAACAAATACGAATTTTTGATCAATTTAATTAGGGATTGAGCTCAAACCCACAAAATCTAATCATCAAAATTTTCTACAAATTTTAGTCAACTATATTTTTCAACTTAGCGTGATCGAAATTTCCGACAAATTCTAGATCAATTGGACAAGGATTAGGAGCTCGGGTTCACAGTCATACCAAGGTTAGGGTTTGAGGCATGGCCGAGGAGGGCGGCGCCGCTGAGGATGACGTGGCGGATGGCGGAGGTGATCTCGGCGGAGACCATGTCGATCTGGCATTGGCCGATGAGCGTGTTGGTGCTGACTGTGTGAGAGAGAAAATCGTGCAGAGAGTCCATACGAGACCGGAGAGAGGAGAGATTACGGAGAGGATCGTCGTCCTCCGGGGGCCTCGATCTCGCCGGGATCTGGAATGACTCGCCGGAGTTCGCCATCGTTGATCGGAGAAATATTCAGTGTGTATATATATATATATATATAAGTATATATGTATGTATGTATGTATATGTATGCGTGTAGTCAACGGTGGGTAGAGAGAGATATCCATATGGGGAGATATAGATATATAAAGACTAATTACATAATTAGTACTCACAGTTTCAACAAAAAAATCTTTTGGGTTCACTTTCACTTGTGACATAAATGATCCTCACGTTTTGAAACAGTGATAGATTTGGTCTATGTTAGGGATGAATAGTCATTGTAAATAACGAAAACTATATCAATTAAATCTTGTATGGTTTTCGAGTAAACTAGACTTTATTTTTAACAATTCGTGTTGGTATAGTCTTGTAATTTTACCGTGGCATCTTTGTTTTGAATTTCATCTTACTAAGACATTCAGAAATCCGCAATGGAAGGATCCTACCCTTTGCCCTTTGGAGATAGAAAACGACTCAAGGATTAAGTGAACCAACATTCTAAACTCTGCTATGAATATTACTCTTAGCCTTGATGGGTGCAGCTAAGCCGCCAGAGGAAAGTGATACAGCAAAAAAGTTTGCTCCACTGTTTAATATTCTCGAATTCTATAAAAGGGACCAAATGTATATCATCTATTTTTAAACCTGAGAAAAAATCCTTCATTGTTTCAAAATTGGGAACCATTGGTAAGCTTTTTTGGTAGTAGCTTATAAGCTCCAACTTATTATATTTTTTGCTTAAAAATTGAACAACGTTTATCTGCTCAGCTTTTAATTGTGTTCATTTGCTATTTTGGCTTAAATAAGATGAAAGTTTTAAGATAAATAAGTCCAAAAGAAAATTTTAGACATAACTAATTAGGTTTATTTGTTTAAAAGATACAATCTAACAACCCACTGTTTCAATCCTAAAAATCATAAAGGACCAAATAGAATGTTTAGTCCAAACTATGGGGGCCATTAGTATATTTCTCCATACTATTTTTAAACCTGAGAAAAAATCCTTCATTGTTTCAAAATTGGGAACCATTGGTGAGCTTTTTTTGTAGTAGCTTATAAGCTCCAACTTATTATCTTTTTTGCTTAAAAATTGAACAGTAATTGTGTTTATTTGCTATTTTGGCTTAATTAAGATGAAAGTTTTAAGATAAATAAGCCCAAAAGAAAATTTTAGACATAACGAAGCAGGTTTATTTGCTGAAAAGATACAATCTAACAACCCAATGTTTCAATCCTAAAAATCATAAGGGACCAAATAGAATGTTTAGTCCAAACTATGGGGGCCATTAGTAAATTTCTCCATACTTGTGCATTTTAGTCAACCTTGTAAAACGTGCAAGAACGAGAAACACTTGGCATATCGACGTTAAATCGTCACCGTCCGTGTAACAGCCAGAGTAACAGACTTGATGACGTGGCGTGCAACGAAGCTGTGGGATTTGGTGACAGGCGGTTGTCGTTAGCGTGGCCTCTTACCTCCTGCATTATTGGGAAAAGGACAAAACTCGAGCAGCTGTAAACGTGTGTTGGGTGATGAGGGAGAGATCTGGACCGTCCGTTTGGAAACGTTTGTCGTTATGTGGGACCTACAAATGATGATTTGGACTGTGTCGGGGTAACACGTGTCACTCTGTCGTGAGAGGTTGAGTCAACTTAAACCAATGGACAGATTGAATAAAAGCCAATTCTAATTTACATAATTTTCTTTAAAGAAACAAAATTTTTTCATGGATTCACATTAATAAAAATTATTTTATTTCCTATGCGCTGCAGATTAAATGGATATTTTATTTTTTCCCATTAGCACCCTAAAATTGACTATTGGTAATTAATTCATCAATTATCGAAATGGCCATGTACATTAGTAAATCAAAGTTTCGAATGTTACTCAGAATATTTGAAACCTCGAAAATCGAATATACGCCTCGAGCTTCGAATTTATACTCATAAACAAAATATCAGATTCTCAAATATCTTTCAAGATATTCAAAATATCAAAAGTCAAATGTAGGCCTCAATCTAACTGTAAGGATGTTATATATGTAATTAGAGTTTCATATGTCATTAAAGATATTTAAAATCTCAAAAATCAAATGTAGGTCGTAAGCTCATTGTATATACGAGTTCCAAGTGTACATACGTACGCCATTATTTTCAATGTTATGCAAGACATTCGAAAACTCGGAGATCGAATGTGAGCCTTGGGCTCGATGCATATATAAGTGAGACCCAAGTGTACATTCCTTCACCAATTTTTTTAATGCCATCACATATATTCAAAACTTCAGATATAGAATAATAGTTCACAGCAGCTGTTGGTAGCGATTCAGTGTAGTCGGTGGTAGCACGGTGTAGTGTTGGCGGTATTTTGGCCGATAGTGGTGTGGTGTGGTGAGATATCGAAAGAAAGAAATAGGAAAGACAGTTATGTAACTTTTTTTAAAAAAATATATTTATTTTTATGTATTAAACATGTGCCAATAACACTTTTTTTTTTAATTAATTAATTGTAAGTCATGCATTTAAAAATAAAAAATTGTGCAAATAGAATTGCCCTTGTAAACAATCATGCATTCTTATCCAGATGTTACACTCCTTTTGTGTTGGCTTTGTTGGTGGCTGTCCTTTGGATGTCTCATGGGGACACTACTGTGTGCAAGTACGATTTATTTTAAAACTTTTCTTTTTTCTTTTTTGCTAAAGCTATAAGCTGCAATTAATACAAATTTAATTTGAATTAGAAAACTCATTTCTTCTAACAATTATCTACGATGTGAAATCTTTTGTTTCCGAATATTATATTAGAAAACACTTCAAGTAAGTTTGCTCACTATTAGAAAATGGGTAAAAAAAAATATAAAAAAAAATCAACTTTTATTATTATTATTTTATTATAATAATATTATTTCCATGATTTGTATTTATTAGTTTTGAATAGATTTACCATTTATATATTACTTATTCAGTTATTTTATTTATAAATTTTAAGCAAATTCTGCCTATAAGTTCTGTAAAAAAAATCATGTTTTATTGTTGTTTAATAATACTAGTATTATTTCCATGATTTGTATTTATTAGTTTTGGATAGATTTATCATTTATATATTGCTTATTCAGTTATTTTACGTATAAATTTTCAACAGATTCTGCCTATCAATTCCATATATAAGATTAACCAAGAGTTTATATAAATAGTGATTCGAACACTGGCCTCAACGGCTTTCCTTAGAGGTCAAAGTGTACCAAGAGTATTTGGAAATGTATCTTCCAGTAAAATTTGTTGGAAAAATATGGTTTTTGTTATGATTTTCAACCAATTTCGAGCAACTTTTTGAGTGAGATCCACTCAATATTTAAAGTATTTCTTGAGTGGGTTTAAAAGTTCTTCTTGCGAGATTCGAGATGGTATATTCATATGTCTAAAACGACAAATGGTGTAAATAAAAATTAGTTTTAAAATGAGGTGTTCAAAAAGATTTGAAGTAGGATATTTAAATTATGTGGAAATTATCCATATCGATCAATTAAAAGCTTTATGGGCTATATATATACAATCTTATGTGCTTGTAAGGATTTAATCTAGTACATTACATGCACATGGAGGTGAAAGCACCACACGCGCGTGCACCGTTTAGGCCAGGCTCAGGGCCGGGGTTTGGTAGCTGATTGTGTATGGCACATTAGATACATCCTTATCCGAGATCGGGACCGGTTCAGGATCCGAGGTGCTCGGGGTGGGTACACATGTGTAGTTTGGATCAAATATTTTAATTAAATGCTTTTACATTACAAAAGGACCCCAGGGTTTCAAAAAATAGCAAGAGAGTCCAACATTAGATTCTTGATTCTGTAACTCTTTGCTTGGATTACAAGTTCAGTAGCCACTCATTATATCCTTTAATGGATTTGTAACTCTAGGCCTATTTTAAATATAAATAGGTTGTCCCTCAACCATTTTTAGCATTCAGAAAACTCATATACATTACACTACAATTAAGGATGTAAATAAGCCGAGTCGAGTTTGGTATTGTTCAGGCTCGGCTTACCAAGTTTATTAGCTATCACGAGTACGAGCTCGAATTTGGCGTTCCACAAGCCTAAACCATTCAGTTTTAGCTCTATCTCTCTATTGGTATCTAAAGCTCAAGTTGACTCACGAGCCAGCTCTTTAGTAATAGTTGAAACTTATACTAAATTATATGTAAAAAGTAATCTCCATTGTATAACTGATATGGGAGAAATAAAATTTTCCACATTGTTGTATGGTTATGTAGCCTTAGACTAATGTATATATATATATATATATATGAACAAGCCATACTTTCAAGCTAACGAGCTGAGCTTTACCAAGTTCTAGCTCGGCTCCTTTACCAAACGGTCTCTAAAATTCGGCTCTTACTCGACTTTTTTTATCAAACGAGCCTAGTCCAAGCTGAGTCACATAAAGAACTACTCTCGAACGACTCTATTCATTTACAGCCCCAACTGCAATACATAAACATACACAATCATTTAGGAAGAGAGTAACGTACCATCAAAGGCTCGACCAGACGCCTCGAGTGCAACTTCATTCAAGGTGTAGCGAGCAGATATTGTATCTTGAGAACTCATTATCGGTGTAGGTCAAAAGCAAATCTGTGGCGTACAAGTTGAGTTTAAGGGAACACTTACTTTTGTGGTCTCGTCTGAAATACTTTGATAAATTCAATTGAAATATTATAATTATTTTCTTTTCAATTATAGTTAATTGTAATTTAAATTTCTGTTGATTAAATAAAATTATGTTATTTTCAATTTATTATTATTGTTAATATATTCAGAAATTATTATTTAATTAGCAACACAATTATACTTATTACAGATATAAATAATAGGCCTAATTTAATCAACATACAATTTTTGAAAAATCTCAAAAAACAACATTTCAATTTTTAATAAAATATATATTATTACTAATTTTATCTCATTTTTATCCTTACTATTTATGAATCTACAGGCATAACAATATACTTAATTTTAAAATGAATGAAACATTCTACAGTAGAAATGAACGATATTTTATCGGATATCAATTTTATCATTTATGGAAGAAAAAATATATTTTAATTAAAGAATTAAATAAAAGGAGTCGAAAATTTTCAAGATTTCCTTTACACCTTTCCAAAACACTAATTTACATTGGGATTTGCTCTCAGTACAAGAAACCTTCTTTTCTTGTAATGAACATGAATTTTTTTATACTGAATTACTGTATTTTGACGATCAAATTATAATCCTAAGGATAATTTATTGCATCTAACATTAATTAAAAATAAGAAGAATTAGTCTTTTATCAATTTAGTCTTAAATTCTCAATTGTTGTCAATTTTATCTTTCAAGATTCTATAAATCGTCAAAAAAGTTTGTTTGTCACATTTTGAACCTTTTGTTCCTTACCTTTCAAGTATACTTTATGCGGACATTATTAAAAACACCGTCAAAACATTTGACCTTTTTTCATTTATTTGATTAATAATTATAGAGAAATTATTTAAGTGACGAATAATGGAATAAGAACATGATGGCTTCATTGCCATTCAACTATGGCTGCCACCTTCATATATTAATATTTTCTGTGTATATTTTTTGTTATAAAAAGATTGTGCCTTATCACTTTGCACCACAATCTCCACTAATTAGAGAAAATTAAATATTACATAATGAATACAAGAATAATTTCTATCCAAGGAGATTGACGTTAATACCATTTAATCCTAAACTTTCTATTTTTGTCACATCCCAAGTTTCATTGAGTCACCAAAAAGGGTTAATTTGTCACATTTTCAAGGATAATTTATATTAAGATAAATTTTACTTCATAGAATTGATGTTACACTACATATTAGTATTTAATCAAACATAATCATGAAATTCAAAACTTACACAATTGAAATAATTCTATTGTCTTTTTTATTTTATTTCAAAAATTATTATTTAGAAATTATGAGCTTTGTCTGTCATTAGAATTTTATAGTAATTTAATTACTGAAAAACCTTTTTTAGTAAATTAATTAAATGATTATTACAATAAGAGTACTATTTCAGTCATTAACAATCAATAAACATATTAAATTATTCAAATGTGTAAAAGTAGAATTTTATAATTGATAGTTGTTAAATAATTAACCTTCATTGAAATATCAATTGTGTTAGATAATCTTTGTCTTGACATAGCATATCCTAATGGTCCAAAATATGATTAGATGGCCTTTTTGATGACTTGAGGAAAGCAAAGGGATAAAATGCTAAACATTGAAACTTTGGGCCTAGTTTGATAAAAAGACATACCTCGGGAGTAATATTGATAATTTCCCTAAATATTTTTATGACATGCAATAATTCACAATATAATAATCACTAAAACAAATTCATAGTTCCAAGAAAATGGCCAGAGTTGTTAGCATCCATCTGAACACACAATCATTGCCACAATGCCAAACTGTGGTTCGAATATATATATATATATATATATATATATATATTTAGACCTGGTTTAATTGCAGTTTATGGTTTTTATTTTCAACTTATTTGCTTAAAAATCGAATAATATTTAATTGCTCAACTTAAAAATGAATTTATTTATTATTTTGATCTGAATAAGTTAGATACATCTATTTTTTTTAAATAAAAAATAAAAAAATTTATTTACGGAAAAGCTTCAACCCAACAAACCAACCCTTCATTCATTGATGAAAAGTTAGCACATCTGTAAAATGGTTTCGCAAAATAGACAACAAAATAAAAACATGCTACCGACTACATATTCTCATCTTGTAGCTCTAAAAAGTTATTTCCATACAAACACTGGTATAAAATGTGCAATCAAATGAGCAAAATCAAATCACAGCAGTGAATAAAACATGGGCAAATAAGCTTAAGCTTTCTATTCGTACGCTAAGCATTGTTACAGCGACAATCATTCGAACATTGTAAGACTCTTGCGGCATTACTTTTGGGTCAATTTTACATCTATAGCTAATAATACATACCAGTGCATAAGCATGTTTCCCGATAAGCATTTGTTCAGCAGGCAAGCGCAAAACAGAGTAACAGCACATATTTTACGGACAAGTAAAAATGAAATCCACGAGCCATCAATTCATGGATTAAGGGAATTATATGTTCCGGCTCCAAATATCCTATACCAGCTATGATTAATGATCAAATACGAGCCATGCTACATTTTTTATACCAAAGTGCAGACACTTCCTGTCTCCGCAATGTCGACAGGTTTTTGAATCTGCGTATGATGTATAAATAAATAGAAAAAGTGCTACCGACCAGACTCACGGGTAGGAAAATACATCAACGGGTAAATCCCTTCTTTTTTTTTTTTTTATTT
>MKEJ01034389.1:0-14116 GCA_001753735.1 Embelia ribes
GCTAGGCCTCGCCTACAATCAACGCATCCTGTGCGACATGAATCATAGGTCCACTTCTAAGATACATTAATGTCTAGAGTGATCAAAATTCTCTCTCTGGGCAGGTTTTTCGGCTCTCGCGGTAGGGGTTAAACCCCTAAGTTTAAGTCACCCACTCTCTGAAGGGTTAAAATCATCATTTTTAAAAGGTAAAAGTCGATATTGGCGCCCCGAAAAGAAAGCAAAAAGGACTCAAATCGTATGTGAATGAGTATGTTTCTTTTTAAAATCTATGAAAATATTCTTTTAAAGTAATATTTGCATAAAATTAACGAAGACCCTTCTTGGCTTTGGATTAGTTTTATAAAATCAACTAGAACCGTACTTGTCCTCGGATTATCCTTCAAATAAAACTCTGAAACATAGCCTCCAAAATATAAAACCAAGTTTAAAAAGAATAATGCTTTGAAAACATGGTTGTCCTCTAACACATTTCCTCCAAAAATTTTTGTTTGAAAACATGAATGTCAAATGAAATGATATGCTACATAATACCGCCATAATGTACGTGCTAAAATAATGAACAAAGCATAATATATTAACCGCCAAATAAAATGCTAAGTAAAGAATATATCATACTACTAGAATTACGTGAAGTAATAAATGGTTCCAAGTAAGAATTAACATATAATTATATGAAATTATTATGCCAAATAATACATGTTGTATATATGTCGCTATACCACATAGCGTCAAGTTCATATTAAAGTTTATAATCCGCCTATACCTTATTCGTAAACCTCCAAAAGTAACCCCCAAGAACTCTTAATAATCCTCTGAGAATCACCTCTGAATGAACACCGATAAATAACTTCAATGTTTCCTAAACCAATCTCTAACTTCAAGTTGAACGCTAAGTTGCAAACTTATTTGATCACTTAAGAACAATGATCAACTTGAGGTTTGAATTTGATTCAAACCTAATAATAATAAAAAAAAACATATAGGTTTGATAAATTAGATGATTAGGAATTGATTCCTAAGTAAATTAGAATCAAAATAGATTGAATAATACGTGAAAAAAAATTGTTCGAACGAGCTTTGGACTAATCAACAATGGCCTTGGACCCTTGGTTCGGTCCAAGATGTGTTGGAAAAAGTGAAAAAAAATCAGAATTAGGCCGGACCGGTCCAAGTCCCATCCAATCAGGTCCAAGCTGAAACAACTTTGAAAATTTGACTTCCAACCCTAAAAAAGGGGTCGTATAAAGGCCCGAACACTTCAAAACTCCTCCAATGAGTTCATACAATTGATAACAATCAAATTGTACGAGAAAATTCATACCTTGAAAGTTCAATCAAAATCTCCATAAATCTTGAGAATTCGTAGAACTTGAACTCGAGATTCAATCTAGCCACGACAACCAGAACGAAACAAACCTAGAATCAAAGATGATCAAAACGATAATAAGAATGAGATTAAAAAGTTTATTTAGATGTATCGACATGGCACAGAAAACAGGAACAAAATAAACGAATGAACGAGAATACTAGACTTACACAGACATGAAGATCTAGCTTTGTTGATCAAGAAAATCAAGTCGAGAAGTCGAACGTAGGTTGGAACCATTTTATTCTCCTTTTTTTTCCTTTCTGTTTCCATTTTTGGTCGTCGATAATGAAAATGAAAATATGACTTGGCCATATGATAAGTCAATACTTATCTCACTCCAACGGCAAACCCGATACAATATTGCTCGACGAAACAATTGTACGAATCATAAAAAATCACTAAATTAAACAAATAATATCATTAAATCATGTTCAATAATATTTTTCATAAAATTCGCTCAGGATTTCTGGGACTTTACACCCTCCCCCTATTATGACATTCCGTCCCCAAAATTAGAACAATGACAAAAGAAAATAAAACGTTCCCATCTCGGCAAATAACTTTGGATACTTTGCTCAAATATCCTCATTACTATCCCATATAGCATCTTCGCTATGCCGATATTTCCACAACACCTTAACCAATTGAATGGAACGTCCCCAAAAAACCTTTTCTATCGAATCCAAGATAGAAATCAGATGAACCTCATAGGAAATATCTTCTTCCATATGAAGATTATCGCAATCGATAACATACGATGGATACCATATATACTTTCGAAGCATAGATACATAGAATACAGGATGAACCCCCGAGAGTTGCAGTGATAATGCAAGACGATACGCTATATCACCGACTGCCTCTATAATAAGAAACAGACCAATGAAGCGCGGAGAAAGCTTCCCTTTCATCCCAAAATGCATAATGCCTTTCCGAGGTGAAACTTTAAAAAATACGTGCTCATCAGCTATGAACGCTAACTGATGCCTACTCCGAGTTGTCTGTAAACACTACTTAATAAGCTAAACATTTTGAGTTGTCTTATGAACTAACTCAGGACCCAGTAATTCTTTCTCTCCGACTTCCACCTAACAGATTAGAGAATGACAAGAACAAATATATAAGGCCTCGAAAGGATCCATTTCGATACTTGAATGAAAACTATTATTGTAGGCAAATTCAATAAGACCAACATGATCCTCTCAGCTACATCCGAAATCAAGTACACAAACTTTCAACATATCCTATAAGGTCTAAATAGTCTGCTAAGATTGATCATCTATCTGCGGATGAAAAACTGTACTTAAAGAAAGTTTTGTCCACAACACTATTTGGAGACCAAACTAATAATGAGAGATAAAAAGAGAATCACGGTCTGAAACAATCAAAACCAGAACCCCATGAAGATGAACAACCTTATTGATGTACTTCCGGCACAGTTTCTCAATTGAATCAGTTGTACGGATTAGAAGAAAATGTATGGATTTCATCACATGATCGACAACCACCTAAATCACGTCATTTTCCCGCCTCAATCTGGATAAACCAACAACGAAATCTATAGTTATCTACTCTCACTTTCATTCAGGAATTGGCAATAACTGAAGCAGTCCACCAGGATGCTTATACTCATCCTTTTCTTATTGGCAGGTAAGATATCGCGATATGAATTCAGCCACATCCTTTTTCTTGCCATGCCATCAGAATTGATGAGCAACGTCATGATACATCTTGGTGCCACCGGATGAACCACTAAGCGAGAGTGGTGTGATTTACGTGGAACCTCATTTCGAATAGAAATCGGAATAAAAAAATGATTCAAAAAATGTAAACCACCATCCTCCACCATCCTCCATTGTTCAAGACTTTGTTCGTTCAAAATGCAAACTTGATAAGCCTTTGATTCTTTATCGCCACTCTATACTTCAATAATTCGAGTAATCAATGATGGTTTAACAACAGTAAACAAGGTAGATTCACCTTTCCTTTCGACGAAATCTAGTCCGAACTCGTTAAGCACTCAGAGCATTTTCCATTCATTTATGGAAAGGCATGCAACAGTATAACGAGTCTTACGACTCCAAGCATCGGCTACGACATTGTCTTTCCTCGAATGATATTCCAAGTTGAAATTATATTTCTCCAAATACTCAATCCACCATATCTGACACATATTTAACTTCCTCTGAGTGAAAATATATTTCAAGGAGTTATGATCTGAGAACACTTCGAACTTCTCCTCGTATAGGTAATGTTGCTAATATTAAGTGCAAACACTACCACTCCATGCTCCATTTTGAATTGTCTCGACACATACGCTACCACTTTACCATTCTGCATCCATGCGCATCCCAGCCCTTCCCTTGACGTATTTCAATATATCGTGTAACCAATTTCTCTCTCCGGAATGATCAGAATAGGAGCCGAAGTTAACAAACTCTTTAACTTCTGAAAAGCCTCTTCACACTTCGAACTCCACTCGAATTTCACCCTTTACGACTAAGCTTCGTTAAAAAACATGCCAATCAAGAAAAGTTTTGAACGAACCTCCTTTAATACCATGCAAGCCCCAAGAAGCTTCGAATATCGAATACAAATTTAGGATGCTCCCAATTGAATACGGCTTCAACCTTAGTGGGATCCACCGAGATGCCCTCCTCCGAAAGAACATGCCCTAGAAAAAGGACCTTCGATAACCAGAATTCATATTTCAAAACCTTGGCATAAAGTTGATTTTCCCGGAGTGTGCTAAGAACAATCAAAAGATGTTCATGATTAGCCTCCTCCGATGGCGAATAAATAAGAATGTTGTTGATGAAAGCAATAATGGATTGATCGATACAGAAAGACTCGATAGCAATTCAGGAAGACTAGTGCGAGCACAATGACTATTATAATGGATGAAAGAAGGACTATCCCCTATATAAACAATATCGACTCCCACCGAAGGTTTTAAATGAACGCGCCTTAGTTCACAGTCAAATATGGCATGAAATTGCGCTAGTATATCAATATTGATGATAACATCAAACTTCCACATATCGAAAACAATGAAATCATATTCGAAAATATGAACAACGATAGAGATTTTACACCCCCGACATATGCTATCCATACCAATAATACCCCGTGCCAGTTTATCTATAAAGACGGGCTTATCTAGACTTGATATAGGTAAATCAAGCATAAGAACAAAATGAGCAACAATATAAGAACAAGACACTCTCGTATCAAATAATGCATATGCCCAAGTAGAAAAAAAAGGAAGTGAACCTCGAACAACCGAAGGCTTGAATGCCTCTGATGCTTTAGGCACATCAAATGCACGTGTCTGAGAAGATTAACCCTGTTGGAATACTCCACAACCAGAAGCCCCCTGACAAGATGACAAAAACTGTGCAGTGTAAGGCTATCGGAAAGCTGCCCCAGTAGCTGAATTAGGAGGCTAATTTCGAGAACCATCTGGAGCAGGAAAGCTCCCTGGACACCTACTTTGTAAATGCCCCTTGTTATCGTAAGAGAAGCAAAAAGCCAAAGGACAAATCGGCTGAATATGTCCAACGCTCCGTAAAGATGACAGACACTCGGATTAGAACAATTCTGAGCAATATGGCCCTGTTGACCATAGTTGTAGCAACCACCTCTCTGTACAGACGCTGAATTGGTTGACTTAACATGAACAACCTTCCCCCTAGTCTGAGAAAATGAAGAGAAAGCGTTCCTCGACCGCTTCCTTCCCCCGTCCTACTACCGCTACTACCAACTCCGCTCATACTTCCCCTGCCTTAGTTCCTTAAATATGCCCCTGACATCTAAAAAGATTGGGAACCCGAATATTGCCGCATAGATTCCTTAGGCCGAGTCTCATTAAAATGTTGCCTTTCTTTTAAACCCACTTCTACTCCCATGGTCGTGCTCACACAACGTTTATATGAATCTTGTAGTCCCGCAGCAACAGGAATATAGATCGATGGGCGTAGGCCATGTACGAACAAACGACACCGAAGTCATTGCATAGATACCAACTCTGGTGCATAGTAAGCTAGACTCATAAACTTCATCTAATACTCGTGACCACTCAGATTCTGCTGCTTTAAGTTCATAAAGTCATCTTGCTTTCCTTCCCGAAGAGTATCGGGGTAAAATTCCTCTAAGAACAAGTCACGAAAAGCATTACACATGGTGTTTGTCTACCCAAAAACTCATTCTTAACTTTTCCACCACTTTGATGCCTTTCCCTAGAGATAAAATGGCATAATTGCCATTCACAAGTTGTCTTCCACCATCTAAAGTGAATTGAAGATCCGCTCCACATCTTCCAACCATTCTTCGACCACTAATGGTTCCGAATCTCTTTGGAAGGTAGGAGGATCCATCATACAACAGTACTTCTAGACTGACAAAGCTGAGTATCACCACCCTCCCCCCTCAAAATCTAAGCTATCCGATTGAACGTTGCCTTCATTGCCCAATTTATGTCCACTCCCGATTGAGGTTGAGCTTATTGCAGAGCTCAGGATCGAGAATTGGTAGCCATTCCCCCAATGTTCACGCTCTCAACTTTAAGGTCTTTTCCAATAAAGAGATTCTTCTTCTTCGACATCCGGTATTATTTTTGCCCGAGTGCACATTGATCGCTATTCGTCTACATTACGAACCCCAGTATGACCACTTCTTCCCCGAGTAGCCGTTCCTCCTCTACCACCTCCGTGAGTATGTTTTCCAGGTGCCATCAACTTTACATCACAGACAACAATGAGGAAGAGAAGTCAGGATATCGACACGTATAGACATATAGCGAACCTTCATAATAATGCATAATAAGAATGCAATCTTCGGAAGAATGTAGAATAAGAATGCATATAAGTATATGTATCAAACCTCCATCTATATATAATTATGCCTACAAACTATGACTACTAACAACAAATATTACCCTTCTAATCTTCAATGTAGACCTTACTCTAGAGCCCCTAAGTTTTCTCAATCCGGTTAGCTCTGATACCAACCTGTAAGGTCCTGAATCCCCATAAACCTGAGGACGCGAGATAGTAACAAAAGAACTAAAAGAAACAAAGAAAAAAATATATAGAATAAAGTAGAAAATAAAAAGATACATCTACCCATTCTAACTTACAACAAACCACAGTTGTATTATATATATATAAACAGTAAATTCAACAATCCACAACATATTATATAGCTATAACAAAAGAATATACAAAGCCGGCTAAAGCAAATCTCTGACTCCGCTAAACAAAGACATCAAGCTATGAGCTTGTCCTAAAAAAAAATACAAAAGAAATACAAACCTCAAGCTTTGTCTATAAAAGGTATCATCATCTGTATAACATATGTACAATAAAATATGCGTGTCTCCATGCCTCTGAAGCTATCTATATATGCCATGTGTCCGACTCCGGACCTATAAAATATTTGAGGACAATTGCATGGAAAACATGTACACAGGTAAGATGAAAAACTGGAATATGTAAAAGATATTATGTGGTATATGCAACATGTATAAACATGATATACTACTAGTATACATGAAGAATATACATGCAAATGCAATCCTGCAAATATAAAGTATGAGACATCCGATAAACTAAACTAAAAAATTAGGGCTAGTATCTCTATGTTAATTTTGAGGCTAGGTCTTGCCGACGATTGCCGCATTATATGCGATGTGAATCATAAGTCCGATTCTAAGAGACGCTAACGTCTAAAGTGATCGAAATTCTCTCCCTGCGCAGATTTCCCGACACTCACAGTAGGGGTTAAAGCTCCTAAGCTTAAATTCTCCACTCCCCGAAGGGTTAAGCTCATCATTTTTAAAAGGCAAAAGTCAATACTAGTACTCCGAAAAGAAAGCAAAAATGACTCAAATCATATGTGAATGAGTATACTTTTCTTAAAACCCCCCAAAATGTTCTTATAAAGTAACATTTGTATAAAACTAACGACGACCCTTCTTGGCTTCAGATTAGTTTTATAAAATCAACGAGAACCTTACTTGGCCTCGGATTATCCTCCAAATAAACCTCTGCTATATAGCCTCCAAAATATAAACCAAGTTTAAAAAAAATAATGCTTTAAAAACATGGTTGTCCTCTGAAACATTTCCTCCAAAAGTTTTCATTTGAAAACATAAATGTCACATGAAATGACATGCCACATAATACTACCATAATGTAAGTGTTAAGATAAAGAACAAAGCATAATATATTAACCGCAAAATAAAATGCTAAGTAAAGAACATAGCATGCTACTAGAATTACATGAAGTAATAAATGCCCCCGAGTAAGAATTAACATATAATTATATGAAATTCTTATTCCAAACAATACATGTATATATGTCGCTATACGATATAGCGTCAAGTCCATATTAAAGTTTATTATCCGCTTGTACCGTATTCGAAAACCTCTAAAAGTAACCCTAACGAACTTGTAATAACCCTCCGAGAATCGCCTCCGAATGAACACCGATAAACAATTTCAATAGTTCCCGAACCAATCTCCAACTTCAAGTTGAATGTTAAGCATGCTTATTTGAACGCTTAAGAACAATGATCGACTTGAGGTTTGAATTTGATTCAAACCTAATAAAAAATCAAATAGATTTGAAAGATTAGATGATTAGGAATTGATTCTCGAGTGAATTGGAATCAAAATAGATTGAATAACACTTAAAAAAATTTGTTCGAACAAGATTTGTACCAATCAACAATGGCCTTAGACCCTTGGTCCGATCTAGGATGTGCTGGAAAAAGTGAAAAAAATTAAAACTAGGTCGGACCAATCCAAGCCCTATCCGGTTCGGTCCAAGCTGAAACAACTTCGAAAAATTGACTTTTAACCCAAAAAAACAAGTCTTTTAAAGGCCTCAACACTTTAAAACTCCTCCAATGAGTTTATATAATTTATAACAATCAAATTGTACAACAAAAATCATACCTCAAAGACCGAATCAAAATCTCGATAAATCTAGAGAATGCACCAAACTTGAACTCGAGATTCGATCCAGCTACGACAACCGGAACGAAACAAACCTAGGATCAAAGATGATCAAAACGATGATAAGAATGAGATTAATAAGCTTATTTCGATGTTCCGACATGGCACAAAAAATCGGGACAAAATAAACGAATGAATGATAATACAAAACTTACACAGAAATGAAGATCTAACTTCGTTGATCAAGAAAATCTACTTTTTATTAACATCTGACCTTCCGACTATGATCAAATCAAGCCGAGAAAACAAACGTGGGTTGGAGCTATTTTATTCTCCTTTTCTTTCTTTTTGTTTCCACTTTTGGCCGTCAATAATGAAAATGAAAGTATGACTTGGCCATGTGATAAGTCCATATTTATCTCATTTTAGCGTCAAACCCGATACAATATTGCTTGACGAAATAAATGTACGAGTCCTAAAAAGTCACTAAATTAAACAAATAATATCATTAAATCATGTTCAATAATATTGTTCATAAAATTTGCTTAGGATTTTTAGAACTTTATAAATAGCAAAATATTTTACCCTTTAGAGTGACTCTATTTTTATAAAATAGATTATAATTCAAGATAATTTGAAAACTTTGAGTTGATCAAAAGAGCTTAGCAATTTATTAATTAAAAATTCGGAAATACATGCAATAGAAATTGAGTGTACGAGATATATATTGATACAGTAGAGGTATAGATAGGTTTTATCAATTATAAGTAAATTCATAAAAAAAAATTAAAAATTAAATAATTCTATACCCAAATTGGCATTAATAAAATATTAGATGATGATAAAAAATAAAAATAAAAACATATAAACAGACAATTACCTACATAGAAAAATTTTTGGATCCCCTTAAATTTTTATAATTTCTCCTCTTTCTCTCACCATTTTTCTTTTTTTTTTTTCAATAAATAATAAAACAAAATTTGGGCCTCAGATAATTTTTTGGGTCACGGGCGATCGTTCTATCCAGCATGCGTCAGGGCCGGGCTTGGGTGACCATGTTAGTTTTTTTTTTTTCCTATTATTTAGGATTAAAAAGAGTGAGACATAATGAAACTAATTAAATAATATTTTATTAATATTTTTATATATTTAACCATATTCAGTAAATGTGAGACTTCTTTATTCCAATATATGTTTATGATAATAAAACAAATTTTTTTTCTAAAAATATATTGTAATAATAATATATAATTAATATTTTTTAGTAATCAAAGGCCCCTAAAATGTGTAAAAAATCGGACACGCTAACGGGCTAGTCACCCTTGGGATAAACATTGGTATACAAGTACAAGAATAATAAAAATAATAATTGCCAAAGAAAATATAAAGTATAGTGATGGGCAACGTTAGGTTAAAAAAAAATGGTAGCTTATAAAATGGTAAACACACTTATTGTTAGGATTATAAGGGGACGATGTATTAATGCTGGTATGATCATGTTCCCTCACAATATGAACATCATCAAGACGAAAGTGATTATCGTTAAATTAATCTAACATTGTTAGTCATTGACTTTATGCACAAGCCCTGTTTTGGTTAACATCTAGTTTTCAGTTTTCAAAATTTAAAATTTTTTTTGATTGTCAGTTTTTAATATTTAGCTTTTGAAAAACTAAGTTTTCTGAAAAAAGTAATGCTGAAAACTTTTTTTTTATTTTTTATTTTATTTTTCATTAACTGAAAAGTAAAGATATTCTATATTTTAAACAATTAATTCTCAATTTGTATTCATAACTTAATTTTTCTATCTTGAATCCTACTAAAAAAATATTTTATAAAACTCATAATATAAGATAATTATTGTTATCCTATTAAAAATAAAAAAATCACTCATTTGTTCTGAATTATTTTCTTGCTTTATCTTTTTTTCCTCCTGTAAATTATCATAAAATATCTAAAAATTTAATTACTTCTTGTATAAAACTATAAATTATGATAACAAATATTTCACAAAACAAATGATTTGCTTAAAGTATACTCATTTCCCTATGATAATCTAAGTTAGCAATGATAAAAAATAAATAATTTATTGAAAAATTTTGTGAATAAAATAAAGATTAAATTGAATATTGATATATATAACTATTAAATATTTGTGAACTTCAACTCCCTATTTACTATACCATGTTATATTAAATTTTTGTCCAAAAATTTCATAGAAATCACTTGGTATTAATGTTCAGAGAGAGGAGAAAAAGCAAGAATGGGCTCACTGCTATACATAGCATTTCTTACGTGTGGGAGGGCATGGATTGTATGTGGCCGTACCTACTGCAGCTGGCTTTGTATTTCTCGACACGTAGGCAATTCGAAGTCATGCAATCATCCTAACCGTTCATTTTCTGTTACTTATTCATGAAACTTTTTTTATTTTTTAAAATTTTTTTAAGCAAAGTATCAAACTATATGATTTACAGATGATAGTTAACACGGATATGCTCGAATCAGTGCCTCGTAAAATGCTGATACGTGCTATCAATTATCGGTTTCATATTTTGAGAATCATAACCTAACCATTATAGATGAATTGGGTGAATTTTGATTTTTAAGAGTTTTGGTTACATCTTCAGTTTCATGGATTAGCTTTAATTATAAACCCACGTATCTCCTTAAATTTTATATAAATTAAGTTGTACGTAATTTATAGATAATTATATAATTACCCGTGCACACAAATTAATTGAAATTATTTTTATCTTTATACTCTAATACTATAGCATGTTCGCAATTGGGTCACGTGTTGGTTTCGTTCTCTTATTGGTTTGGTTAAGGTTCAATCTTTAATATGTAAAACGGTTGCGTGCAGAAATTGTGTCCACTTTTATATATATATTTAAAAAATATCCCTTCCTATCTTAGGAATTTCAAATTTGTATACACTATTTTATTTACCATTTAGTTACTTAAGGGGATAAATATAAAACTACTTAATCTAATAAATACTCACTCTCTCCTATTCCCATTCATTCTCTCTCTCACACGGACCGGTAAATTTTCCATTTTTCTCCTCCCTCTATATTAAGTCTCTTTTTCCATAATTTACAAAACCAAAGCACATATAAAAGAGAAATTGAAGATGCTTTATTTTTTATTAATTTTTTAAAATGTTTATTTTATGTAATTTACAAACAAATTTTGTACAGGGACATACATTTTGATTTAATATTGGGTTCTTTCATTTTCGCCACAACCCTAAACCTGACAATATTAAAAAAATGTTGGTAGGAAAGTTTTATCTCCTTTAATATTATGAAAAAAATATACATAATATTGACCATTTATGGTACAAAATTCTTATTTGAGAAAATAAGTGAGAAAAATGCCCGATTTATAAATTAATACTACTTTTACTATGACCAAGACACTTGCCTTTTTCCTATAAACTATATATGAAGTTATAAATTCACTTGGATGAGAGGCTACGAGAATGCTTTTTAACCCATCAATAATGTAATTAATTAAGGAGCCATACCGATATGGTAGCACTCTTTTTAATAGTTTATTTATTATCCTCAAACGTCATCTTAAAACTTTTCAATTATTTGTCCACCTTAATTTGTTGCTAGTTGGCAAAAAAGGATAAAAAAAGGAATACAACATTTTAGGCAGAAGATAATATTTTCTAACAAATATTTGATTAGATTAAGTTACATATCCATTATATATTGGGTTTGCTTTGTTGCCATTTTTAAATAAATAAATTAGTTTGTTTTTACTGAGAAAAAATCTTCAAATTTATTTAGATAAAAATAATGAATAAAATCAACTTAAAAAACTGAGCAACCAAATTATACCTTATTTCTTGTTTTTGTACCATTAATCGTAACATTATTTTACGAGCTTGGATAAATTGATTTCTCCCCATGAGGTTTTTGATAATTTCGTAATATTCCTAATGTTTGTGAAATCACATTATCCCCTATAAGCTTACATCTTCAGGGCAATTTACGCCCAAACTTTTTGGACTTAGTCATAGATGACTAATAATAAAATATTAAAATTACAAATACCCCTAAATTTGCCCCCACTCTTTAGTTTTTGATTTCTTTAAAAACAAATTGAATAACTTTAATAATTTTTTTTAAACACAATCTTTTTCTTTAAATATGATAGTCTTTCACTAATATTTCCAATTATTAGCTTCAAAATGTACAAAACAAGGCAAGAAGGTGATGGATGGTAATGTCTCTCTACATTTGTATTATGACTTGGAGAAAATTATAATTTCATATACAGTAGAAGATATTCTTAAATATTCAAAAATCTTGTTGGGGGAAAGTGTAGGTTGCCTATGAGTTTCAATCTTTTGCATAGTCTTAATTTGAGAAATAACTAATTACCAACTATTATCACCTACTATTATCAACTAGAGCATAGCAAAACTAGGCTCCCCTCCTTTGGAGACCACTCTATTATCAACTATATCAAATGACATGGATATTAAAAAAGAAAATAAAATAATTTTCTTATTTACGCAACTATCTAAGTTGTAACATAAATCTGATTATAAGAAAAATAAATAAACAAGCGGTGATGTAAATGACAACCGTAAATAAATCAATTAAAAGAAGCCAAAATACATGGGGTTTTGTTTGGTTGAATATTATGAACTCCAGCTTTCGAGCTTATTTAAACAAAAATAACAAATAAATATAATTTTAAAACTCAACAACCCAATGATGTCTTCTTAAAATAATAATAATAATAATAAATAAATAAATAAAGCTTGTAAACTTTCACCAAATAAATATTTAGTAAAAAATAAATTTACTTATCCAATTATTACTATTTTATTATTACTCTATAAAAGTACTAAGTTCACAAAGTGCTCCATACATTTTTTTTTTTCAAATTTGCTCTTCGTATTTTTTCTTTATAACAAAAGTGATCAAACTCAATATGGTAAATTAATTACTTTTAATTTGCATATCTTTTTCATTAATTATTTTTTTCTTTAAATTGTATATCTTTTTTTTTAAGAAATAATATTGTATATTTAAATATTTGAATTCATAATTATTACAGAAATAAAATTTAAGTAATTTAAAATAAAAATTAATTATTACAGAAATAAAATTTAAGTAATTTAAAAAAAATTATCAAAATTTTTAAAATTATAATTTACAATTGCTCACATATCTACCAAACTTAACAAAATATTTAAATACAATATTAATTTTCAAGCGTATAAATTAGTATTGTGAGTTCACGGAGGTACTTCGAAAATTTTCTATTATGCATATTTAAAATCCTGATAAATGATAATTACAACACTTTTGTATTTGTATTAAAAGTTATTTAGAATAATTTATTAATTTTTATTTTTTATTAATATATAATATTTTATCTAACTCTATTATAAAAGTGTGAAGCCCACTAAAATTTATTCTATTTTATAATCCAAAAATACCTCTCTCGCGATTATAAAATTACAACTATTTTAGTTAATATTTTGAACAAAATAAGGATAATAATGTCACGCCCCGAATTCCTATAAACCCGGGGACGTGAGTTTTAAGAGAAAAAAGAGAAAAGATTCAAGAATAATTTCATTTATTAAATATAATCAGTGACAAAAATTCTTATTTAGAAAAGCAAATGACAACAATTGGAAAATCTAACGCATTCTCACATAATCAAACCTTATATTCCAATACTACAAGTACAATATTACAACTGATATATTACAACTTCAAAATACAGTTTTAATTACAAACACTGATAT
>MKEJ01034410.1:0-10864 GCA_001753735.1 Embelia ribes
GAAGTTTTGTCATAGGCGAGCAAGATATTTATTGTAAGTCTATAGCATGCGATTGTTTTATAGTTTTTTGAATCATATAGCAATGTGCATACCGTGACCAACTCTATGACACAGGGGTTTATACCAGATAGAGTCTGCCTAGAGAATTCCTCATCCCTAAACCAAGAAAACTTGTCTCCTGCAAATGCCCCAAAACACAAAAGCCTTAGATTACAATAGATTACATAATTTGAAATCACTTTTTCTTATAAGTTACTAGACAGGTAATTTCTTGATGCTAATGTTGGCACCAGGATTTCTCGATGGAAAATGTGAGGAAAGAATATATTTATCTTATTTTTATGAATATTTATGAATAAGATTTATTATTTATCCTTTTGTTTTTTTAATTTAAAGTCCTTTCCTGACATTTTTGGGAATAAGCGCTTACTTTCAAGGAGAACTGGAGTCTCAAACTGCAACACATCTCCTTCACGATCATTTATAAACTTGATTAGCCGTGGGAAGAAATTGTTGAGCCCTTTCTCTTTGAGGTCAGGTATGTTAACACCTTCATTATACAGGCAATCGATAGCTTGGAATAAGGGGAAGCCAAGATCTGGGTCTATAATTGCAGTCTCGAGAGATGGTATGATTGCGTGTAGAACAGAGTAGACAGTTTTTACGGAGAACGACGCGCTCTTCACGTCGGAGAATTCCTCATCCCTTGGGACGTACACGCTACTGCTCCTCGTCTCTGACAATGGATCTGCATTCAGAATGTTTAATGTTGTCCGAGTTATTTGTTAGTATTACGTAACGTAAACGGACAATGTTCTCTAATTATATTTTGTTTGGAATTTAATCCAGTCTAACCCTGTTTGATGTGGCAAAGCTTCAAGTGTCGCAAAAAAGACTCACCTGTCACCTCTCTTTTCATCCATTAAACTTTTAAGTCATATTTCATTTTTATTCATGTACTTTAATCTTATGCATATGTAATCCCCAACTTTTAACTATTGTGCAATATTAGTCCTAAAACTTTATATATTGTGCTTTTTTTATTCTTAAATCTAACACTATTGGAATTTCCTTTATCTTCAAGGTTGAAATTTTAGATAACTACCTTTTTTTTTTATCTCATTTTTGTCACTAATTTTGGATCTAGATTGTTTAGGTCTATAAAAATAAGCATTTTACTTTTTATTCAGTAAATAAGTATTTTATTTTTTTTCACTTTTTGTTCCCAACGACTAACATAGCTACTCTCTCTCTTTAATTAGACGGTCAAAAAAAGTTTATTTCCTTATGCCGGAAAGTCAAAATAATTTTTTTTTTCAAAATTAGAATGTCAGAAAGTCTTTGAGATTTCTTTTGGGAAATTAATTTTATGAGATGAGGTTAGTTGAGTAATTGTTAAACCTTTCAAAAGTTCACGGGTTTGTTTAAATACATGATAACAATAATGAAATTTTTGAATTTTAGGGTATGGTGTGCATGTTATCGGATTTTAATTATTTTCCAGTATGTTACACGTTCAATTGAGTTTTTTTTCTTCTATGATATTTGTCCAACGCTTGATTTATTGACCAAAAATAAAAAAATATTAAAATTTATGAGCCTGAAGTGATATAATAGAAGAATCAACAAAAAACTAACAGTGTTACATGTAAGGATGTAAAATGTACAATCGGTAAAGTTTAGGGAATAAAAGTGCACAATACTAAAGTATAGGGACAAAAGTGAGACAAACTCTATAGTTTAAGGATTAAAATTGAAATTAATCCTTTTTCATATTTCAATCTCACCCACATGTAAAATTTCTTAAATAAAATACTCTCTTCCTCCAAATATTTTGTTATTCACGAAAATTTTAATATTTTTAAAAGAGTTAGAAGATATATTAATAAATAAGCTAATATGAGTTAATTACTTTTAAATTTATTAATTTACTCTTAAAAAAAATATACTTCATATTGGGGCATCCATGAAAAAAAATTGAACGAACATATTGGGACAGAGATTATATGGAAGAGAAAAATTTTCTAGTCTAGCATCCAAGGACGGTGTTACTTGTATGGAAGAGGAAAAATTTATTGTCATAGTTTTTAATGTTAAATTTTTATTTATAATTTAATTATTAAACTTTTAAGGTAAAATTTTTATATAGTTTCAATCGCATCCATAATTTTTTTTACTGATGGGTCTTGGCCCTATATTGAGAACTTACTCATTTAATAGGTGGGCCACATCAAACAGAAAAAATAACAGTAGTGTCGAATTCAATTTCACCCCTAATCATTCATGTTTTATTAGAAAAAAAAAATCAATATATATAGAATATAAGGACACATATGTTGATACAGTTTACATATGTCGGTACAATTTATATACATGATTCTTTTTATTAGTCTTTTCACATTAAGCCCAAATTTTTTATTTTGATTGTCTTTGGAATGATAATAAACAAATGTAATTATGTTTAAAATACATACGCTACATATACCTGTCTTGCAGCGTGGACGACCAGTTCTGCAACGCCTCGGATAGGAAAATTCTTTACCACCAAGTACGGGTCGTTTTGTTTTGGGATTATTATCTGGGTCACCCAGATCATTATACACATCGTAATCGTATATTCTTTCGCCTTTCTTTCGCTCTCCTTTCCCGTTTCCGCGAAGTTCTTGGAGGTCTTTCACCCTCCACCCCTTCAACCCATTTGGTGTTTGGAATGGCAAGTATGACTGTATTTATTCGCACAAAAATACACAAACCGGTGTGAATTAACAACATTTGTATTCTCATTCATTTATATGAAGTTTTTACGATACAAGGAAAAAATAAAAATTATAACTGAATTTTAGATAAAATTACTTTTTTCTTTATATGTATTTTTGTACATTTCCTTATATTTATTCATGTGTATCATATTTTATTGAAACTTAAATGAATTTTGGGGTCAAGAGAGATAGAGAGTGTACAGCTTAGATATTAAATATTAATTTTCGTACAAACAATTTTATTCATTTTAACAAAAAATAACAGCACGGTGGTTTTATTTATCTATATTCTTCACATTGGGTTTGACTTACAGTTAAAAAAAGAAGTATACCATACAAGATGGCTTGAAAACAAAAACCAAAGCTAGAAAACCTAGAAGTACAATATTTGGCAACCACTAGCAAGGTTACATTTGCGTAATGATTTATAAATTTATTCTCTTCATTTCTCTTAAATTGTCACATTATAATTTTTTTTTATTCTTTTTTAAATATTCATTTAAAAAATTAATAAAATATTTTTTTTTCTAAATTTACTTCTACTGTATTAGAATGATAAGTTTTGAATATTTAATAAAGGGTAGTAAAGTAAAATATTATTTATTTATTTTACAATTGATGTCAATTAATGATTTTTTTAATCCATATGCTCTAATCTAAAATGATATTTAAAATAGAATACAAAGAGTACTATTTAAAAAAATATTGCCTACTATTATAATATCAAAAATTAAAATTATTTTGAATATATTTTTAAAAATATATATTTTAATTATTATTTATCGGAATTTTAAGTATGTATCATATAGAAATTTCGAGTTATCTCCGTGAACTCGTGCACTAATTTGTATTCTTGAAAACTAATATGAATTTAAATATTTTGTTAAGTTTGATAGATATGTAAGTAATTGTAACTTATAAGTCGTTAAGTTTTGATATTTTTATTTTATTGGTTATGTTTTGTTTTTGTGATAATTAATAATCTAAATCTTGAGTATATCTTAATAAAAAATATGTTGCTAAAAATTAATTAATTTATAATTTTGGGCATAATGACTTTTGTTATAAAGAAACAAAATGAATGACAAAATTGGAATAAAAAGTGTGAAATATTTGGTGTAATTGGTATTTTTTATAGAGTAGTTAATTTAGTCCTTTTCTGTGTAGTTTATAATCTATACAATATTATATGTGAAGAGGTAAAAATACAATTATTTTTTGAAGCCGCGTAATTTTTTAATTGCCAAAAATGCCTCTAATATTTTTTTCTTTTTACAACCTGTAATAATTCTAATTTTTATAATTTATTTTTTTAGGGGGCAAAATAGTCATTAGATCCATTCCAACTACGACGACTTTCCTTATTTTCTCTGGCACTCTCTTTTCTCTCCTTTTCCCATTGAATAAACAGAAAAATAGAAATTAAATTTTGATAATTTATATTTTTTATTTAATTATTTTTCAGTAATTAAATTTTATTATAAATTTGCATTCATCCAATATGTCCCGGTACATAAACCCACGCAGAAACAGTTGAGTCAGCCTTATGTTACTTACTGGGAAATACGGTAACATATTGGTTACTCAAAAGAAAAAAAAGAGCCCTAAACGTAAGCAGATGCAAGTCTTACGATTACTTGTATTTCGTAATCAAATGTGTCGTGCAAGGACAGTTTCAGTCATAACTATAATTTACGCATCTATTCAACTAGTGCTAGCTGTTACTTGTTCAATTTTATAATTACATTTGTCATAGAAGTACAGTTTCCGTTATAACTATAATTTATGCATCTATTCAGTTAGCTCTAACCTCGTGGGTCTGAACTTGTTTCCCTTACTGAAGGTCATAGCTTTTGTTCCTCTTCGCCTATGGTCTCCAATTTTACCAAAATGAATATAATTTCTGCATCCCTACAAGATAGTCAACTCACGAGTCATTTATCGAACTCATGGAAGATCTGTGTATTTTAAGGTTAACCCAATTTGGTGGTGGATGATGAGCTTGCTTTGTCGATTGCAGCTCTGTGCAGGTGTAGGTACATATTCTTGCTTCCATACGAACTTGTGCAATCAAAGCTCTCAAAACTTAATGGTGGCCAACAATGGTACATTCTTCAACATAGAACAATCCGTACAAACGTATATTGAACTTTTAATGTTTGTCCGAAAGCCCTCACATAAGCACAGAACCAAAATGCGTTGGCACTCAACTGACAAAGAGACGAGGGAATAATTACGTAGGTACCCTGCTTCATGCATTACACTGTTAAAGCTTCTCGGCTTTTGAAAACAATTGATGATCAACCATAGGATTTTTTGACATCCTCCCGTCAAATCAGTAGCTTTTACCATTTGAATTAATATGAAGCTCAAGTTGTTCAAATATTTCTTGTAATAATTTCAACCCAAGAAACAATTTTCATTTAATAAAACAGTGATCAAACTGATACATACAACTCAACACAAACAACCCAAATATTACAATCTTTTAATGTGTTCAGATTTCGGGTTAGTGGATTTTGAGGTGTAGATGGATCTTTATCAACTACGATGGACTTGGTTTGGCAGTTGCAAAAAAAACTCATCAATAAGCTCCAGCAGTAGACACAGGCCATCCATTCACCTTCCCGTTTCAGTCAAAATTAGCAGCTTGATCAGTTATATGTTCCGCCTAACAATGAATGTGCAAAGATGGTCTCGGACAAGTGATCTTCGAAGAATACTGAACCCGTCACAATTAGCCCTCGTAAACCACTCAGTCATCCATCTCGACAGAGTTCAAATTAGAATTGCTTCTATATGAACAAGAATTATCACTTAAATGTGTTAATTTTTCATCAGTTATGCTTGCGAAAGTTGTTGAAATGATAAGTTCAGCTCTTGTGCTGACTTGGCAATAGATCCGCCTCTTCTGGAAACAGAAATATTAAGAAATGAAAACCTTATCGGATGAACAAGCAGCCAATCAAGGTGAAATGGCTTCAAAAACATGTAGATACTAGAAGCACGCACCTGGTGAGCTTAGGAAGGCAGCGTTTGACCTTTTCAAGCTCGACAAAACAAAGATTGCAACGTTCAAGTCTTCAAAAGAATAAAAAAGGAGTTTTAATGTTGACATTCAAACCAGAAAAACCAGTGATAATGAAGCTAGATAAACAGAATCTTACCTTTGTTCAGCCTCAATATCAACACCTACAGAGGGTGACGCAGATACAGTTGAATAAATTACTGAACCGAACACCCGAACAAGCTTAAGCAGCAGTTCCAGTGAAAGATACTTATGCCTGCAGATTGATCAAGCTGTTAATGTGTCTAACTCTACAGGAATATCAATATTCGAATAGCATGATTAAATTTAACAACACAGTAACCGTGTCGCTTCAGCCTACTTCACATGCCCTACCTGCCCTTGTTGCTCCTCTTTGAGGTGAACTTCCATTGTTGCTTAGAATCTCACTCTAAAGGTAAGTAAAACCCTGATAAGCAATGCGATAGTTTTCTTTCTTGGCATAGCTATTAATTTCCAACTTGTACCCATTTTCGAAAAAGTCAAAACCATAGGACACTCATGGGATGTCTGGAACATATCCGATAGCATGCAAGGGTTAATATAGGATAAACCACTCTGAATATCCTAGATGTTTTTTAGAACTACCCACAAGTATGTGCAAGTATCCATCATACATATTTGTATACCGATTTTGGAGGATTTCCACTCCCTAGCACTAATATGTGAAAGGCAAAGATAAACCTTCTCAAATTTCCACCGAAGAAAATAGATACTGTCTACCAAACCACTACTTCCTGACTTTGATCAACTGTGTTTGAAGTCTGAACCAATGCCAAAAGGTTTATTCAGCACACCATATTTTATAAACAACTAGTTTCCAGGAGGAGCAAGAAGTCATCAACATAAAATAACTTTGCATTAATTTGTCAAGTTTTTAGAAATTTTCATCATGAGTTAATAACTTTGAAAGTATATAGAGAAACACCCTGATCCATGTTGCTTCTGAATTTGAGGTCAAAACTTAGCCAGTAAATACAGAAACATACCTATCTATGTTGCTTTCAAGAAGTCCCGAAAGAAGTGGTAGGAGGGAGGTGAGAATATCCAATGTGACAATATCAGGTTTCTCCGTCAAGAAGCTTATCACGTCAGCAATGACCTGCAATTATAGGGAACACTTGTCCAATTATACAGGAAATCAATAAATACCCTGACAAATAGCAAACTGAAAACTGCCATTCACACCTTGAAAGACAAAAGAAAATGACAATAGTACCATTAATGCATCACCATGCCCAACCCAAAACCCAGAATAAGACGCGTGTAAAAGTTCTGTTTCACGTGATATTAAGACTTACAGCATGATCACCCATCTTCTCCATCACACCAATAGAACCTCTAACATCTTGCTTGTCCCAGCATTTATGGACTATCTGAAGGCAATATGCACCAGGTTAGAAATCTTGATCGCGCAAAAAAAAGAAAGGAAAAAATTCATGAGAAAATTATAGTATCATCGGATGACCTCCTAAGAAACATGGTCGTTGATTGACAACACAAATAGAGCACAACAAACCAGATAAAGTTGCCAAAAGCTCTCAAGATGCGTAAAGGTACATGTAACTGATAAATATGTAAGGTGGAACATGTATTATTGTACTTTTGGGGGGATAATTACACCTCACCTCACTGAGGCAACTCACAAATACAGACAATTCCTCGAGTTCTAAAAAATATAACCTCCCTTATTCTATTTAGGAATATCTAATCATGTAGGACAATTCTTTTCTATGAACTGACAATAAAAAGCCAGGCCAGACAAAGATGTCATGACCAGTCTAAAGTTTATAATGCCAAAATATATAACCTCCTCTCAATTTTCCATGAAAATTCCAAGGCCGCATAATGCTATAGAGCGAGCAAGAGTGTCAACTTTTGAGAAATGTAAGACCAAGAATGCCTACAGACAGTATATTATAGTTTTCGCATAAAATAGAATAATTGATATTATTAGTCTACTAAATTTAGTAACTGATCATGTATCTTTATAACTTGTTCACACTTTTTCTTTCAATATGCTTTACTTTAAACAAATAAAGACACTCAAATTTATTATAACAAGGGTAAGTTCAAATGGTGGATGGCGTTTCACCCGCTGTAAAACATTGTTTATCGCCAAGTTGAGACCAGTTAAATCTTTATCGGGTAGAATCATGTGCATGGGAGTACACATAGGAAGTCACAACGTAGCGTCATACAATATGAACATAGCATAAGTCACGGATCTTTTGGTAAAACCACGAGTTACATGCGGATTTGTACAAATTACGAAAATCCCTGTATTATCAAAATGAGAATGGATCCCATAAACATGAACTGTATGATCATAAACCTTGGTTCAGTAGCTAAAATTATATCTCTACTGACATAGCCACATGCACATGTAAGATTGTAGATACAAATTTCTACCAATGTGGTATTGCCGCCAAAAACCAAGCATGTCTCCACGGTCTCGACCACACCGGTCATTGTATTACCAATCACCTCGAAGCAAACCCACAACATTCCTATCAAATTTCACAGCACAGCCTTCATACAACCTTACCACTGCCCTACCACCTTAATTAGACTAAACTGACACCCACATTAAACCTATGTTCTGTTTAGATCCTACAACCATCAATACCATACATACGGTGTTTTCAGAGATCATTTCTTCACAAAATCAGGTCAGAGAAGACAAAAATTACAGATTCTGAATTCTGACCTAACAAATTACAATAAGAAATTTGTCCTCATTAAAAGACTAGTGCTCAGCATAGTCAAGCTAATCAAACATTTTTATTTTCTTTTATTTTAAATGAAACCTAATCAAACATGCACCTGCATGACGAAATATGTCGCGCTTGCAAGAGGCGTGTCTACTTGTCAAGAAACAATCATTAAGCTAAAAAGACGCTCTGAGACATCTCATCAAACAAGTGTAGAATTTAGTTTAATCAAATGATTGACATAAACAGAGAAAGATATGCCATCTATAAGTAACACATGACATGAATGAAAAATACCAGTACTTTCAGGTTTTCTACACTAGAAACTCAACGATCATGGGTAATAGGGCAAACAATAAGAGCTAAATTAATTCAAATTTACATAAGTATAAACTAGCATTAGATTTAGTTTCCCGTTCTTAACAATATCAATTCTTCTTCAAAAGCATGAGATAACACAATTGTATGACCATCATATTTGCACGAGAAACATGCAGTTTAACAAATATTGATGGCTATATTTATTCCCCAAATAAGATATTATGGAATTTTTGGCACTCAAGCATATTAGAAATATAAAATTTTGCGCACCATGTTGATCACTGGATACTTCTTGTGGAAGGTGCATTGAAAAGAAGAAGATAATCAATTGGAAATAGAAAGGATGAAAAAATGAAAGAACTGTAGTGCAGAAAAATCGACATGGAAAGAAAATACCAGCAAGTAATAGGAAGCTGAAGCACTTCAGCACAAGAAGAAAGGGAGAGCCAGATTTTAGAAGCAATTTATTATCTCGGTCATAAGAATTACCAAAACAAAATGAGAGGGAGAGACAGGACTAAACTCTACTTAGAAGAAAACAAAACCCAAACCACTTCATAAACAAATTTATTTCAAATTCTTGTTTATGCATTTAGAATCAAAACAAAATTAGAGAGAGAAAAAATAACCTGTAATTTGGCTAAACGAGACCTCATTGAGCCAAGAAAGTCATCATGTTGTTCCATTGTATCAAAAATTGTATCTTCGTAGCTAGTAGAAACTGTTTCTTTTCCAGGAGAGAGATGCCGTCTCTAATCATATTTTACAAAAGGGAATAAGATAAATAGACATCCAAAATGCACAAAAGAGGGAGTAATTGAAGCAACAATGTTGACACATCTAAAGATATATAACAAGTAAGCAACATACACACTATGCATCAAAAGTTCACATCAGTTCAACACCTATTGTCACATATTACTGATCATTTAATAAAGCAGCAGCTACGGTAATGCCACTTATGCAGTGAATAGCTGTAGTATACATATGTAGTGCACTCCAAAGTCTCCATTGCATCAACTCGACAAAATCACATCTACATCCGTCCTGAAAAATTTAAGCTACTTCACCCCTAACATTTTCATGTTTAAGAATTCATTTGGTACTGCTATCTTGATAGATTTGCAGAGGTTCAAACTCAATGCGCAAACACAATATTGTGAATTACTCCTGCATGGGCTGCTCCCAATAAACCCATCTGCAATCCATCCTCAAAATACAAAATCAAATGAAAAACACGCTCAGCATATCGTCATACAAGTTAAAAATTATACCCCACCAAGCTAGAACAAGAGAATCACGACGAGAAAACACAAAAGAACAAAAACATACCGCATTAAGCTGGGATGAGCTATCAGGTAGTGTGCTAGATAAATTGCCAGAAACAGGGGCATCATAGCACTTGTATCTATCACGCTTCTCCCAGCTTGTAACAAAGGAGCGTGTCCTCCCTAAAATGTGAGTCGCTTGAATAAGTAAGCTTCAAAATGTGCCTAAAATATCAACACAACTCAGATTTTCTATACCTCTTTTTGGTCCTTCAAGGGAAGACAAATTCCTTATTCCTTTATATTCACTAGTTTCATCTGAAGGAATACAGTTGTGACCTAACAAATCAAAAGTAGATCACCAAAAAACCAAATTTATTTATTTAATTTATAAATATGTAGGACATTAAGTGGAAGAGAAAATCATGTTAACATGGGATACAAATTATCAAGATTGTGGAATTTGGTGCAAGTAGATAGAGATTGATAAACAACAATAAATCAAGCCTTAATCCCAAGATTTTCCAGTAGACTACAAAATAAAATTGATATTTTTCAAAAACATTCGTGTACCGTACTTGTGTGCACATGATGCGGTGGTTGTGCATTTGAACTATAACCTATAATGGTGGTTCCTTGGTCTTTCTTTTAACCAATCAAAACACTAAAGAATTCCCTTTTAGATTAATGAGTGTAAACATCCCGAAAATTCCAAGTTGATTTTTCACATTTTAA
>MKEJ01034415.1:0-19428 GCA_001753735.1 Embelia ribes
TATTTAAATTTATATTGATTTTATATTTTCTCTATGTCAATGCTCTCCCTCCTACTGTCTAACGCCTATATGTTGCCGCATACTTGTATATATAAAATCTCAATCCAATTTGTGTGGGGCAAAACCTAGCAAACCTTTGGATCCATCCCTTATTAGACTAAACAAATTAGCACATCATTATACACATGAATTGGCCATAAAATCCGAGTATATTAATCATTTTCCATAAAATCAAGAACCTTTGAAGCAATGAGGACACAAATACAATGACACCCAATTAAGAAGAGATAGTAATTCAAAAATTCTTTTTGGGAATAATTGATGTGAAGAAAGAGTAAGCAATAGTTAAAGCTGAGAAATTATTTAGTTATTCGCAAAATAAAACTTCAATCTATACACCCAATTAGTAAAAAAAAAAAAAAAAAACTAGCTGGTGAAGCTTTGCGAGGATCGAAACATGGACGAATAAATAACCCATGATAGCTATGTAATTAGTAATAAAATATAATAATAAATTAAATAACAGAATAGAGAGTGAAGAAGGGTACCATTTGACCTCGCTCCAGAGTAGCAAAACCTCGCCGGAGAATTCACCGCTCGGAATCTCTCTCTCTCTCTCTCTCTCTCTCTCTCACAATCTGAATCAAAAGAGTCCGAGAGGGACTTATATTTATGCGTAAATCCAGTTTGGCCCTTATACTTTGGTTTTTGTTTCTGTTGGATCATAACAGTTTATTTGTTTCAAATTACCCCTATTGTTTCCAATCTCGTTTCAATTTGCCTCCTTAATTTTAATTTATTGAAATTTATTACCTATAATTATAGACTTGTTCTAGTTTACCCAAGACTTTTTGTCTTGTTTCAATTTATGCCATGTCATTAAAAATTTAAATTTATTTAAAAACAACTTATTCAAATGGTAACCTAAAATTTATCCAAAATAAATTAGTACATAAGTGGTTTAGTTGAGGAAGGGATGACATGTTTGATACATTTTTTTAAATTTTTATAAATTAGTAATTATTGAGATAAATTTACTAAATATTATGATAAAAGATGCATTAAAAATGTTATATGATCTATAAATAACCTCTTTTAAACTAAAATATTTTCACTAATTTATAGTTGTTATCTCAATCATTTATATTTTCATAACTAAACATAATAATTATTGGGGAAATTTAAACAATGCAAAAAAGGATAAAAGTAAATTGAAACGAGTTTAAAGTAAAAGGAGTAAATTACAATAACTCAAATAATAGGAGGCAAACTGAACCGAGATTATAAACAATAGGGTATAATTTGAAATAAAGGAAAGTATAAGGGCAAAATAAAACAAATCCTAAATGATAGAGGGCAAATTGGACTTCACTCTATATTTATTGGTCATTTCAATTTTTCTTAAAATTCATTTCTATATATTATAAATATTAATATATAAAAATAATAAATTCTAAAAAAAATAATCAATATATTAGTTTTATTTTTGTACAAAAAAATATTTTTCAATGGAATCATAATTTTTCAATAGAAAAATTTATTGTTGTATTTCTAGAAATTTTTCTGGAAATAGAAACATTGATACGAGATATTTCTCTCATCAATTTCTTATTTTAAAAACACTGTTAAACACTGAGATATCTCTAGAAATTTTTCTGGAAATAGTTACACTACTGTATAAACATCTAAGTCATTTTATTTATTATTTTTTAAAAATTTGCTATTTACAATTTTTTTTAAATTAAATTTTTTGCATCAACATAAAAGAAATAATTCAATATATTAGTATTTTTATATATCCATATTTATGATGAATAATAAATAAGCTTTTAGAAAGCTTGATGTGATTCATTTCTATTTTAATTGAAAAATGAGTTCCTTAAAATTTAGATTTAGAAATAAATTTTAAAACAATGCTGTAAATGTTCTAAACAATTTTCTTTATTTTTCTTTTTTACCAAAACTAGAATTGGCCCTTAATTCTCAGTCCAAAAAAATCTGTTAAGCCCAGAGCACGTTCTCAGAGCAATTTTTTCTTTTTCTTTTTCTTTTTCTTTTTTTGGCGAGAGTTCTCAGAGCTTGTTAAGTAAAACTAACGTCATGTTTTGTAGCTGCTTTCAATCTCAAATTTTTCTCTCTCTTTTTCATTTTAAAATCCAAACTATGATTGATTGAACTGAGCTTTTTTTGTTGTTCAGTCTAAAAAAGCTAAAAAAAATTTACGTAACAAGTGAAGGAAGTGCAAGAGCACCGACCTCATAGCACTTTGTATACAAGCACTCGTACTATATGCCCGTATTCTCAGCTGAAAGCATTAAACTTGATAATTGCATCTTAGCATATAAGTTGGGGTAATCGCAATGCTCATGTTTACAATAATCATACAAAAATCGCATTCAAAATCCAGCATAAATAGCTTGGTGTTTTTTTTATAAGTAGCATGCAACGCATCGCTGCAAAAATCTGCCGAGGGTATGCATGCGTACGTATAGCTTAACGAACCAACTAGTAGTCAACTCAAACCCAAATGGAACTGAAAGCTTCTTCGAGCGCCCGTTTTCTGCTCATTTCTATGCTCCACCCTCCGGCCCGTCCACCTCTCTCTGCTCTCAGTCTCATCATTTCTTCATCATCGTAATGGTAAGCCTGCATCTCATTATTCAATCCGATTGGAATGGGCTGAGTTGGTCTTGGCTGAGCCATTGCACCTCCTGCTATTGCTGGTGCGTATTGCCCCTGCGTACCAGCAGCTATACCTCCTTGAAAGCCTTGGCTCGTCGTCTGTTTCAACAGTGAATACATACGTAGTTGAGAAGAAGTGAATGCGAAAAATGTTGATTCTGAGAAGAAGAAATGACGTTTTCAAAATAACATGCAACTCATTATACCATATAAGCTGTTATTCCTACGTATCCAATCAAATCATAACTGAAATCGAATTTTCACTTTCAAGTAATCTAACAAAAACCTTTTCCAATCCTTCACTCAGTTCTCAATTAGGATGCGATTGGACTACCTACCTACAGAAACAAGCATATATCCAAATCTCTATGGATTTCAAATCCTCAAGTTTCTAAAACTAGTTATTTGACTTTGGCCAATCAGCTTTATGCTAGTATAGTATAAGATCACCCTGAGAGTAACTCTTAGTAACTTGAGCCCCCAACAAACTTTTTCTAACAACCTAGCTGCTCGTCCCCCTAATGAGTGGAGACAAGATATCCAACGAGTAATTAAAGACAGAAAGAAAAATTCACAAGAACTTCTTACCGAATCATTATCAGCTTGTGCGGGAAGTCCCTTGCTTGCAGCCAAAGCTGCTGCAAGTTCTTCAGCCTGTCATATATTTAAAATCATACAAGCAAATTAGTGTACTGATCTCCCATAAGAATTAGTAGCATTTATGTTGAATTGTTTCTTAAGTAGGACAAGGGAAATATAGCTAACTTTATAACATACCTTACGAGCTTGGGCGTTCATAATTTGTTCAGCATTCTCTTTCTGGTACTGAGCAATTTTTGCTTCAATAGCAGGAACATCTATTCCTTCAATTAAGTTAAAAACTGCAAGGAAAGCATTTTCTTGTGTAAGCAAAACAGGATGTTTATTTAAAATTTCTCAAGGGAAAATACTAAACAAACAAAAAAATCTCAATGCAATGAAGCACCAGTAGAATCTTATTATCCAGAGAAATTTAAGACAAGTCTATATGCAACCATCACTAGCAACAGAAACACGTCTATCAAGTCAGTAATCCTAGGTACACACTCCAACCACTTTTGAGAAAAGATATACTCTATATCGAATTAACTACAAACTGCATGGTAAAGCTAGAATAACTTACTCATATCTTCCACCTCTTCCAAGTAGTCATTGTATTCTCTTAGCGATGGAAAATCATCCTCTCTTTTGTTAAATCTGTGAAATTGTGCAAATTCAAGAAGAAGAAAATAAGTCAACTTAAAATTCAAAGAAGCAGAGAGAGTACACAATTACACTTCAAAAAATCTCATGTGCTTTTAATCCAAACAACAAATCCAATGCATTAGCTTTAAAGCCGAACTTTTTGCTTCTCTGTCCAAAAAAGCCTAGAAGACTTGAGCTGGACGAACATGTTTTTTTTTCCAATAGCTTCAAAAGGGACAGCTTATTTGCTTAAAGGCACAAGCACAAAATCTGATATTCAAATCCACAATCACGTATTTATTCACCATTCCGCATTTTCGTAAAAGAAACAACATCCAATTTTGCTATTTCCTCGATGTGTTACAAATAGAATAACCATTATTCAGTGTTACACCCTATCTATTGATTCATTTAGCTTCCATATGTTTTCCCTAGGAAAACTCAAGCCCAAATCAATTTCAATCCTTCTCTCTGAAAGATCTCAATTTTATATAACCACCACTACCGAGCCTTAATCTTAAGAACTTAGTATTGGGATAGGCTACATGGAACCAAAATAGGATATTACGTCGGATCATTAACTTGAGTTTTCCTACACAACTCGTTCCCATATTTACATTATCACAAGCATATGAAATTGGAACTAGAGCTCTATAGCTTTCAAATGTAAACTAAGCACAGAGACCTAATTACGTCCATAGATTTCTATGCATAAGTAGAGAGGAGAATATAGCCAATTCAGCTAGTAAAATCACTCAAATCCTGAGAGTGAAAAAAACCATTTTCCCCTCTTTCTTTTTTTCCTAAAAGTTTCAATGAAGTACAAGGCGATATTTGTGCAGCCAACATTACACTCGCTCTAGAAGGAGTTGCAACACGACTAGACTAGCACGAATTACATAACCAATGAATACACAAAGCTAAACTAAAAATTAGCTTGATACAAATTAATAAACAACTAAGACAATATACATTATTACATTTTCGCCTTTCATTCATTTATCATCTAAAAGATCCCATCTTCATTAGGGCATTCCCACCAGAGCCTCCAAAGCAAGTCTCTATCTCAAAGAACATTCCAATCAGTGTACCTATTCGCATCCCCTGGATTTAATCCCAACCTCAAACTCTAAAATAGAGACTGGAATATTGGGATTAGGACCTTCCCACCAGTGTTTCTAAACTGGTTCTAAATCCTAAAATTTAAATATATAGATGGAATAAGGTTTCACTAGTAACTTTAACATTGTTTTCTTCTTCTAACTTACGGAACTTGGCTACAACTTACAAGGTTCTCCTTATTTAAATATAATACTATTCATCTTCAATCCTAAAAATAATTATTAAAATAATCATGAAAAAAATAGATTAATTTATGAATGAATGTAGATATAATGTATTTGTGTATATGTTATATTAGATGTGTTATTTTAAATATTTTACATTTAGGATAGATAATCTGATGGAAATAAAATCTAAATCTTTTATCTATTATAGGTATAGGATTAAATTTAGGAGTTAAATGAGCGCAGGTACATAAACACGAGTGGGAATGCCCTTACCATAAAGGCTTTGCAAATGGTACAAGACCCGTAGGTACAGGAAAAGTAAGAAAAAATAACCCATGTTGACAAATATGGTAATTTGATGTTAAAATATAGTAACTGACTTTGCATAATATAGTAATTATACNNTGCATTTAACATATTATAATTATTTTATAAGAAGTGGTGTGATATAAAATGTTAGTTTTAAAAAAAAAGAATAAAATACAATATAGTGACTATACTATATTGTAGAATAAAAATTATTATATTTTTATAATTAATTATTATTCATGTGGGTACAAATCTTGTACTAAATTGAACCCCTTAAGCCACAGCAAACAAGCCCTAAATAGACTATTTTGTCAATAATATTGACATGTGCACAATAACCTATGCTTTCAAGTTTCAGTATGTGCATTGTACAGTGACCTATTGAAATAAAATAGAACCTCGAAGTTTTCAACTACTTTTTACCCCTCTTTCTCTCTATATTGCTTATATATTGATTCACATGTGAATATAAAGCCGGTGATATTGAGCCTTGCACAAGATAAAAAAAAAACACAGTAAATTTGACCTAGCCATTAAAAGTTGCACCAAAGTTTATTGGGTTGGTTTAAAGAGCTCTTTTCAGTTGTTCCTTTGCTAATATCAATGCACATATACAATCGGAAATAAGTAGCTACATGCTTATACAATCTGTAGCTATATCCAGACTATATTTTAACTTTCGGATCAAAATATTGAGGGTTCGATGGCTCAAAATTTATAAATATACATTCTATGGCTACATTACTATGCAGCTACTTGAGGTCAAAATACAACCACTATGGGCAAGGCTTGAAAAGCACATTAAATGACTCAACTGGCTTTTTGACCAAGCTGCAGGCTTATTACCACAGCCAAAATTGGTCCCCAAAATTCTTGTATTTAGCACTTTTGCAGAGGGCTGAGTTTCACTTTACTTTTTACAGCTTTTGTATCATTTCATGAGTTCAGAACATGTGTGATTAAAGGTAAACTACAGATGGTCCCAACAGTTTAGAAAAGTGACACATCAAGTTCATTTCATAATCGTTTCCTAATATTTAGAACCTTAACGAGCTCTAAAATAGAGAATATAGCAGCTTGTATGGTCTTCTTCATGGGTAATGCTATACCAAACATAATTTTTACCTGATTCTTTTACTTGTTGATGCAACAATGAGAATTTTTTAATGTGATTGATTTTTAAATACATTGCATTAGTGACTGGATCTAAGATTTATTTGTCACGTTAGCCGATAAGAAAATCGGGTAAAAATTATGGATGGATATAACATTAATTAATTTTAGGGAGATTGTAAAATTGTAGGGTAGATTAGCACCATAAAAAGTTACGAATTTGTTTTATTTACCAATTTAATTAATTAAGACAGTGAAAAATGTTGATTATTATTAAAATCCTAGCAAAAGGATTTTAATTAATCTACAGCGAAGTAGTTAATTCAAGGTATTTAAACCAATTATTACAAAGTATGTCTGAAAATTTTAGCACATTGAAGAGGGTTAATTAATTAATGAAAAAAAATCATCATTATCGCCATCCGTGCCTTGAAAATCACAATAAATTGGGGTAGACTAAATAAAATAAAATAAGACATCATATTGGGTCATTAACGTGAATTTTTCGAAACTACTCATTCCTATCGAAAGATATTTGGTCCTCCAATATCGTAATATGCATATCTTTTTGTAACACTCATATCCATATAGTTAAAGATCTACCTCTGTATTTCATATCCGTTCTCACTCCAATACTCTTGCCTTTTATAACTGGTGCACTTACTGGTCTCCTTCTTATATATGTTCAAATCATCTTAAACGGCTTCCTCTCATCTTATTTTTAATTGTTGTTACTCCTAACATAGCTCAAATATCTCCATTTCTAATCCTATCTTTCCTAATTTTCCCACATATATACATCAAAATGCACATCTCTACTACATAATTCTTGTATTCATCTTGTTACTTAATAATCCAACACTCACTTGCATATAATAAGGTTGGTTGTAATGCGTTTTTATAAAAAATTTCTTTAACCGTAAAGATATATTACGGCCGCATAAAACTCCAAATACACTTCTCCACTTCATTCATCCTACTTGGATTCTGTGATTGATCTATCTCTATCTTACTGTTGCTTTAGAGAACTTATCATTCATTTACAAAATGATCAATCTTTAGTATTTCATCCCCAGCTAAATTAACAATAGTCGGGCCACCCTACGTCGTTCACTGAAACAACACTTCATATATACAGTTTTTGACCTACCGAACTTATCTTCAATTGATATCACTCCTAACCTAGCCCAAATCTTTTCATTTCTAATCCTATCTTTCCTAATCTTGCCATACATTCACCTCAAAATACACATTTCTACTACATTCTTCTTGTGTTCATTTTGTTACAAGGTAGTCTAACACTCACTTCCATATAACAAAGCTAGTCGTACTACGGTCCTATAAAATTTTTCTATTAACCGTAGAGACATATTACAATTACATAAAACTCTGAATATATTTCTCCACTTCATCTATCCTGCTTGAACTATATGATGGGCATCTATTTCTATCTCATTGTTGCATTGGAAAACTAATCCTAGATATCAAAAATTTTCAATCTTTAGTACCACCTCACCAATTAAATTAACAACAGTTGGGTTTACTATATGTTGCCCACTGAAACAACACTACATATATTCAGTTTTTAACCTATTGGGCTTAAAACCGTGAGATTTTAAAGTATATATCTACAATTTCAGTTTATCATTTATGTCCACTCTAATCTCGTCAATAAAAAATATATCAACAAATAATATGCACCATAACACTTTGGTTTGGATGTATCTTATCAGCTAATACATTATTATTGCAAACAAGAAAAAGGCTTAGTACAAAGCCTTGATGCAATCCTATTAGAATAAGAAAATTGGATGACAAACTAGCACATGTTTTAATATTAATAATTGCACCCTTATACATATTCTTGATAATATTTATATATTTAAGGAGAACCAATTTTTTTGTCTAAATCCACTGAAGTATCTCTTTCGGAATTCTATCATAAGTTTTCTCCACATCAATAAAAATCGTATGTAGGCTATTATGACTGAAAATGGGATAACAACATTGCTAAAATACTTGCCAACATGTTAGAGTATTGGGAAAATGGAGCACGTGTCACAATCGGAGAAGCAACGGCAAAACAACTAAAGAGAGGCTTTAAATATTAGCTATCAGATTGGATCGTGCAGCCTGTAATAATGAAGAACAATTAAGAATAGTTACTTAACTGGCTCTAAAAAAGTAGAAAACAACAACCGAAAGAGGCATCGACACACTTCTCAAACACGGGTTTTATTTAGAAATAAGCGTAATTCAGTCTTAGGAGTAATAGTTAAGTAGATCAAAGCCACGCCAGCTCCAATAAACCTTTGCATAGTTATAATTGAAGCAATTAAATTGAGTAATCAAAATATATTTTGTTATTCAATTTTATTTTATTTTATTTTTTACTTAGAATTATCATGTACTATTAAAGAAAGCTTGAAACTAAGGTGAAAAACCAAATTCTCTTTGTTTCGAGTTTTCAAAGTGATTTCTTGCGAAGGAAACAAGTTTTGAGTAACAATTTGATATATTTTTCATCAATTATAATAACTTTCCCCCCTAAAAGGGACCAAGTGTGTCATATATTCAAAAGTTTGATACTATTAGTATTGGAATTTATACTGCGGGGGCCAAATAAAATTTTAGTTGAAACTAATGAGGGAATTTCTGTAATTATCCCTTTATTAATTATAAGGAAAAAGTAATTCACACTGTTAACTGAATACATTGTTGTTTGTATGTGGTAGCATTGAACTTTTATCTACCAAAGAGAATTGAAGATTGTCTATAGTCGGCACATAGATTATATGTTTTAACTCAATACAAAATATATAGTTTTCTATTAAATAACTTATATTGCTTTTCAGAACGCGTGTGTAGACACTTACCATAACACTGCTTCGTTAACGAGGGCGACTGATCCATTTTAAATTTAACTCTTCCGACATACGTAAAAGAATCCGAAAACAATATGCTAATGACCGGTATAGTCATGGCAAACAATTATTTCTTCAAAGTTTCACAAACTAATTAGTACCCATAGGCATGTATTTAAAGTACTTGCAAGAGAGTGCCTTGGTGAAATCTCAAGAAAGTTGCTTAAGTGGGCTTTTGGATTGTTTTCGGTTGTCAAAAGTCAAGCACTGGATAAAAGCTTTTGGATAAGCCCTTTTGCGTTCACAAATTTCATTGAGGACTTGTGAAGATTGAGTGCACCCAAAAATCGAGATATGATGATATAATGCGCGAGTGGAAGTGCATTCAACGGAATGGCTACTGAACGTGGGATCGTAAATACCAAGTTTATTTACGACGAGGGGATCTAATTTTACTAGCAACCAGAGTTGATTTTTCTGTGTAATACTAACCAATACGGTTTTCTCAGATGCAGTCGCAAATCAACCTATGAGTTTGCTAAATTTATCTTACTTTTTAGTGTAAAACTTGTTCTTATGTAATTTTAGCATCTCCATATTCATTTTTGGGCCTCAATCACTCTATAGGTGTTTAATGAAATGCTCCTACTTTCTCACTTTATATTTGATAAAATCACACTTGTTTGTTCTTCAATGGATAATCATTTCTACCACAATCAACTACCCTCATTGTTTTATTTATTTCCCTCAAATAGAGAGCAAAATGACTTGTTTTTAATTGGCTACATAATTGGATTCCATGTCTGTTAATATACAAAAATACATGAATTAATAAACAATTCATCTTTCATATACTGACAGGTATTTATTGAAAACGCATATACAAATACTTACATGGTCAAATTCTGCATGTCATATATGTATTTATATATACAAATATTTGGGTCTCTTAAACCAAAATTGATTCACTATTCATGTACGAATAATTATTTTACTGAAACTACAGGTACAAATATCTCTGTGTTTGGATTATGCGCTTGACCGGATCAACAAGGGATGTGAACTGCATATGTATTTGTACAGTTTCAATTTATAATTTTTGAGTGCGTATATGGGAGAAATTATGGTAATGATGAAAGCCTCGATAACCAAAGGAAAATGAGAAAGGAAAACTAAAGTAAAAAGGAATTCTCGAGATAATGCATTAATGCAAACTTAAAAATATGCATATAAAATGAGAAAACGAAAATTAGTTATTGCTAATTCTTCACCTTAAATAAAATTGGTCTTATTTTATAATATTCACTCCCAAAAAGGGAAAACGAGTAGTTACCAAATTTCTATCAAGAATAATGTAAATCCCTTTATTTTAAAAAACTACAGATTATCCAATATTATAATTTATACATGGTCGTCAACCTCGTGAGTGGAGAATTTTTTTTATTTATTCTGATTAAATTGACAATTATTATAAAAACATTTATACTATTCTCTTGCACTCACTCCTAGTTCAAGGTGAAATTGACTACATTAAATTATCAAGTCTACTAAAAGCTCAGTGTGACTAACTTTTTATTTTTTATTCTACCAAAAATTCTCAGTTTTGTGATAATATGCTCCTTGAATGTTCACAATAGAACCAATACCGTAACTTTGTAAAAATTCAAAATATAAAATTTTGCTAATGAAATTGCAATGAAATGGACTTGAACGCATTAGACAAGACCAGGGATGGACCATGTGGTTTATTAGAGGAGGTTACAATCATTTCCATAATTTTTTTTAGCTAAAATTTTTAGTATAAAATTTTTTATTTATAATTTTAATATTAAATTGGTGTGAAAAGGATCGATAAGTTTGGTTTTAAACCGGCATAGCAGCTTGAACCCTTAACTGGGGTTAGCGTGATTCATGCAGACATTTTCCGTCTTCAAAATGAAAAAAATTAGAAAGAGGGATGGATGGATAGGATATCAAGAATGGGGCGGGCGATTACGGATTTCAGATTTTTGAAATTTTTCAAAATATCTATAAAAAAATTTTAAAAAAAATTATTTTGCCTATAGGCAATTCCCGTGAAAAATATGTATATATATATATATGTGTGTATAACCTCTTATATAACTCAAAAAATTTTGGCACCACTTACTCGTGCATCCTGCGCCGTGGCTCGATAGATATGTAGGTGGAGGATTTGATTAGTTATATTTTAAGAAAAAAAAAAGTAGGCTTTCCTCTTCCAAAACAAATTTGGATGAATCCAATTACGGCACGGGGAAGGGGGTGCTTGGGGTAACACCTCCCTCGTAGCCCTGGCAATTTTTATAAAAATTTTGTATAAATTTTGAATATTTTAATAATTTCTATTATATGGCTCCCAATAAAAAATATTATACAAATTTATGAACTTGATCCTCCCTACTTGTAAATACTTACTCCGTCCTTGAATCTAATTTAAAGTTTTCAACTTTTTTAAACCAAAACAACTGAAAAATAAGCTTAGAAAATACGCAGCCAAATACAGTTCAAATTAAAAAAAAAAATGCGTTAAAAACTGCAATCAAACAATCGTAAGAGTGTGAAATAGTGTAAAATCAAAGGAAAAGTGCATTTGAAATGGTTAAAAGGGTTAGAGAAAAAAACATGAAATGGGTATGGGGACAAATAATAGTATGAGGTGCGATCGATTGGTTGAAGGGAGGTGTGATGGGATTTGTTATTTTGATTCGTCTCATCTTTGTTTTGTTTTTCTTTTAGGGGTACACAAAGCCAAGATTGTAGCAATTAGCTCGAACTCGACTTCTCATTTAGCAAGCTACTCGATCCGAGAATTCATAAGCAACTCCATTACTGTTTGATCAATATATTTTCATATTTTATTATATATATATTTACATATATTTATATTAACCATACACTTAATATTTAAACAAATGAATATAATCATAATAAACTTCATGCCAATTTCGAGACAAGCCCAAGGTCAATCTCGTAACTCGATTAAAAGTCAATCAGCTCAAGTAGAGCTCAAATACCTCAAACCATCAACTAGACTTGAAGCCACCTCTATTTTCATCAATTGTTTTTGAAATATGGCCTATACTGATTTTTTTTTATTTTTTTTTTGGTGCTTAATTATAACTAGTTTTTACTTTGTTAATCATATATTGAAAAGAGTCATTAATTAATAATATTCTTATAACATTAGAGCCCTAAGGGAGAAGGCTTCAACTGAGTTTAACCCCTCAAAATATACAACTATTGCAGGTGTTGAGCATTTCCAGTGTATATATGTTATTAAAGGGAGGTGTGATGGGATTTGTTACTTTGATTCGTCTTACCGATAAAGGCCCGTCCTTTCATATATGATGGATAATGTTATTCAGGTGTTTTTTGTTTTCGTTTTTCTTTTTTGGTTACATGTGCAAGACCGAACGCTAAAGTTTTTTTTTTTTTTTTAAATAAGAGTTTTAACAATTTCACAGCCATACCTGATAAACTGAGGATGTTATTTCAGAACTTATAACGAGCAAACAGAATCAGGGATGTAGCAGACTTGACGTTCGAGCAACGAAAACCACCCACCATCATAGGCAATGATCACCAAAATGTGAAAAGTTTAACTATACAAAGATGGATAAAACGTCTCTAGGTGGGGGAAGAAAACAAGAAAAGATCGTAGGACATTAGCAAAGGTTAAAAACAAAACATCGAGCACCGTACTGGAAACAGTGAGAAAAAGAAACGGTTCCAACTATTCTTTTCCAAAATATATTCGAGGAAAACGGAACATTGGTATTGGTTTGAAGATATTGCAGGTGTTAAGCATTTCCAGTGGACTTGTAGTGATAATCATCAATCGTTGAGTACACCAGCCCTTCATCTTCGAGCGACTTAATTGACAGTCTACCAAACAATAGGGAACTGATTAGGATGATAACAAAATAGAAATTAAGAAAACTAAGAGAAATTATAACTTTGATCCCATGGCAATGGACGAGAAACAGAAAGGATGCTACATAAAAAAGAAAAAGATTAAGGATATATACGTGACTTTCTCCGCTGGCATGTTCAGTCGCTGAGCAATTTCGTTAATGGGCACTCCCTTCTCCCGTGTACTGAAATCATGGAAAACCTCCAGGTGTCATCAGTAAATGCAATAGTACATTTTACAACAAATACCAGACAAGCTTTATTCAGAAAAAAAAAACAAAAACAAAAAAAAACTCATGCATGTGGAGCATTCATTGTCGTAAATGAAAAACAAATGAAAAAAATGCCTCATTGTAAGAATATAATTTGCAATAAACTGACGCTGTAATCCAACTGCAAGATGTACTACTTGCAGTCGCTTTTTAAAAGCAAAAGCACACACATTCGTATAAGGCAACCATAATCATGATCTGAAAGACTGAAAGGGTGAAGGCTCGCATGCGGCTGAAAAAAGAAATGACGATAACTTACAGGCATTGGGGTTGTTGCAGGTAATCTATGACCATTTGATCGATTCCCTTGAGTGCATCTATACCAGTGTGTCTGGTCCCTGAATACTGAAAATTGATCAATAGGAAAAATAGTATCAGTGTCATGACTCAATAATCACCACGATCACAAAATTTCCAATATCAACTTACTTGATTTGGTGGGGCACTTTGGTATCCCTTTATAGGAGTACTGAATGCTGTATTTGGCATACTGTGAGTAGGACCAACGCTCTGCAACTTCTACCAGCAAAGATGAATAAAAACACAAGAACTCCATGCAAAGCATAGACCACAATTGAACCAATACTTAACAGATCAATACCCGGATTTTGGTGTTGCAGTTATGAACGTACATACACTCAACAAAGTGATATGCAATCTCATTATAGTCATCTAAAGGCCTGAAAACAGCAAAAAATAAGGATTCAAAACTAAGTATAATAGCACTGGCTGTTTAGTACATCCTTTTAACCTTTAGACGTCTATCAGTATAAACATATCACAACTTTGTTTCAATAACAATTAGACCTCTAGCATAGAGCAGCAAACAAGCTACAAATCTCGCGCATTTACTGTCTTATACTTTTCCATCACAGGGTTAACCAATAAGATATGCTGAACAAGATGAATTTAAGACTGTCTGAACTCTGAGAAAATCTAACCAGTTAAAGGTGCTGAAGGATGGGTAAAGAAAAAGATTAACCAGCATAGCAGACTCAGAGAATTGTAGCCGTAACTGCATAGCGTAAACTTAAACATTTCATTCCTTTTAAAAGTCAATTATTAACTATAGAGGCAAGTACTTAACACGAAGTATAGAGCAAACAAAGAAAGAAATAAGTTAAAGAACGCATGTAACAACATAAATATGTAAAATACGAAATAAATATGAAGAGTGTAAACAAGAAAATCAAATTACCAAAATGCAAGCAAGAGGGTGGCAATAAAACGGAAAAGTGCAACCAAAAGTAAGAAACACACGGACAGCAAGCAATTTTTGTTGGTATAGAAAGGAAGGATTAGCTCGAACCATAACCACAGGGTTGTACTTGGGGTGCTTATCCAATTGGACTAGCCCCTCTTGTCCAAAATCCATCAAGCAATTTATGAATACATGTTTCTTCTGATAGTATTTTGCAAACACTGCCATAAGCTCAGATAAACTGATAAATAAATATGTAAGAATTACATGCCTAAAGAACACCAGCATAATCACTTAACAAAGGCTTTCAAACCAACTATTCACACCATGTAATCATGAATTGACCAGAAACAAATACGGGGTAAATTTTGATCCATGAATATACATAAATATGTAAATACAAGAAACTAGAACACCAGATCTACTAAAAAAACTACCTGATAGAGAACACCACCAATTGCTTTTTACCCTGAAAGCCCTTCAAATGTCCATGAACTCGTACATACATACCATTCCTAATTTTGAGACATTAAGAATAGAGAGAATATAAGAAAAAAAATTTGACGTTAGTAGAAATATTGAGCTTAAAGAAGATATAATATATAGTTCTGTCTGGATGTTACTCAAATTTCAAAACCTCTTCACTTATCCAACTCACAAAAATATCCTGTTAAAGATATCTTGAGCAATTCTTTCTAATAGAAACACTTGGAAAAGTGAGAACACATCATTCCCAGGGAAATTGCTAAAAGCAGTAATAATTTGGAATTTTTATGCTGAAGAAACATAGAACTACGGAACTGAGCAAATTAGAAAAGAAATGTTGATTTCATGGATGACTGGCTAACATAAAATAGTTAGATAAATTGGGCACTAAAGTTAAACTCCCTCCATCCACAAATGATAGTCCCATTTCACAACTTAAGTGTCCAAAAAATTAGTCCCCTTAATCATTGTAAAAGACAGTCATTGACAATATTGCCCTTATAATTACTAGAAACAAGTAAGACAAAAGTTCATGGGCATTATATTTGACAATTTTTATTTAATTCAATTTTTAAAAAGTTGCATTTTGAGTTTGCCTTAAACTGTGAAAACAGAAATGAGACTATTATTTGACGGAAGGAGCACTTGACATCCAAACAGGTACTAAAAGGCATGTAATAATGCTGAACATACAATATTCTCTCCATTTCCTTGCTATCCACAGCTTCACTGTTCCTGAAAGTACATGGCGCATTAAAATTAGAGCACAAAATAGCACAGCATTAGGTTCTCAGAACAAGCACAGCAGCTCCTACAATTAGCCATCTTCCACACTAAGGCTCCGATAGAAGGATTTCTTGCAGATGAGGCTCCAATAGAAGGATTTATTGCAGAAAAATGTAACGGAAAGGAAAATCTATTCACAAAAATCATGAATGCAAAAATACCATTTTCTTTTCCATCACATTTTCCTTTGGAAAATCCTTGCACCAAACGCAGCGTAAAGGTAGAGCAGAAACTGAGTTTGTTGAAAGAGAGAGGCTTTACCATTTAATGCAATCAATATGTCCAGTGCCATCATCAATCACAAATGCAATGTCGGTAACCCTTTCTGTTTTGTTGAAAACCAATCCTACCAAAGTAACCTAAACATTGTTCACAGTAAATCCAAATAAATAAATGGAAAAAATGACCAAGAAATTTTAATAGACTTGCGGAAACCATACATTGTTCACATCAACTCCATCAATTAGGAAATTTGTTTTGTCGTCACTAGATTGCAAGGCTTCACTTATTTGTTTTACCGTTAAAGGAAGCAAAGGCTGGGAATCACGATTCTGCAAGGCAATACAATCATCCCAAATGTTAAATTCCAGTTAATGACTGATAGTCACAGGAAAAACATAAATAACTAAATCGTGATTCCTGCTGAACTTTTGAGTTTTGACACTAGATACAAAAGACAACATTTTCATAACTCGAAACTGGTGGAAACATTAGAATTACAAGAAAAAGAGCACAAAAGCGCTTGTGATAGCTTTGAGAGGGAAGTGCCTAAGAAAAAGTTACAGGATAAAATAGTTTCTTCTCCATAACAATTTCATCTGAAAAAAACTTGCGACAGTCAACTTTAAACTACACAGCACGAAAAAGGCATAACAGAGATGATGGCGGTGATACCACCACAAAAAAACCTAATCACTTCGTTTGTAGATAAATCTGAGTACAGAACAAATAGTTTTCCATAAATCAGAACATATAAATGAATTGGCCAAAACTTCTAGCTTATAGTCCTAAATTCTCGGTCAACAAAACGCCAGTTCAAGTAATATGAAGTGACAAAATTAGCTGAAGAAGATATTGGATAAACCCTATAAACTAACGTGGTTATCTCATGGAGTGATGATATTAGCCGAAAAAGATGTTGGAAAAACCCGAGAAATTGACGTGGTTAGATAACGTTGAGTCTTCCAGTTACAAAGCCTAGTCTTTCCCTCATTAAATGAGAAGTTAGGAACAAAAATTGCACAATATAACTAGCTCAGGAACCCAAGGGCCAAGTGCCTAGTTTGGCTCATGAAATGGAAGGACATAACCAATCCCACTACATTTCTTACAAAAATCGCAACACTATCATTCCTTAGGATGAACTGTTGCATATCCCAATTTTCATCCGTCGTCCAAACATTAGAAATGCTTAGTCCATTCCATTACCACATACCAAACTACCCACTGCTTGTGGAAACTGGAAAATGAGGTAAAAGTAATACTCAGACAAAAGGCAAAACAAGTGTGGCTGAACAAATGTAAGTACAGCAAAAAGGTTATTCAGAATCAAACCCACATGAAACACAGTCCGCAAACCTTCTAGCTAAATCCAGTCAACTACAGTCAACCAATCACTAGTTCAAGCAAACCTTTTGGTAAATAAAATGGAACGAAAATGATAGTACCACCTTCTCATTCCACCCTCTGTGCACACATTTGGAATATCCTAATCTCCTAGGGTGAAATATTCCATAGGCAAATTTTGATCCCAATGAGAATTGCTTATTTGATACAATTACCGCGTACCATAATTCGTTTTTCAGAAATCTAACCTCAAGAATGCAAATGAACTGAGCCATTCATTAACAAGCTCGGGCTTGGTTCGTTAAGGGCTCGGCCTAGACTTATTCATAAACGAGCCGAGCCAGAATAATAAAATAGGGCTTGCTATATAAGTGAGGCGAGTTTGAATAACCTCAGTTTACTCGTTAAAATCTCATACTTGTTTTTTTATTATATTTGAAATAAAAAATATACAGTTTTAAATTAGAAAAGAAAGTTTACATACTTGTTAGTAAATGATGATTTTATGATATACACATAATAATTTTGGGCTTTTAAAAGTGTTAAATGACCTAATTCAACAACTCATGGCTAATGAACGCCCAAGCCTAACGACCTTGCTAAGCGAGCCAAGCCTTAAATATTCAGACTTGGTTCATTTAGCCAAACAACCCGAGGAGAACTTGACAAGCTCAATCCAAGCTTCAGAAATTATCAAGCGAGTTGAGCCTAAGTACAGCTTGTAGCGAGACCGAGACGAGCCTAAGTAGCTCCATTGAATAGTCGAGCCTGAAAAACCCAAGGCTCGGCTTGACTCATTTCATCCCTGCCTAACCCACATGAAAACAAATCCTAAAACCATCTAGCAGAATTTTGCAAAGAAAGAAATTTCGACAACTGAATCTATTTTCAACCCCTAAATTTTTATCTCTATACCTAAAACTCTAAAATAAGGGTTGGGATAAAGAAAAATGTACAAAGTAGACCCTCTTAAACTGAAGTATAGAATTGGCAATGAACATTAGCACCCTAGTTCACGGATTTATTGTACAAAATCCTTATATTTTAGGGGACTGAATGATGTTTGGATATATTGGTAGGAGAGTTCCTTATATAATCCCTAAAATTTAGGTGAGCTAGGGGCACTGGTGGGAGAGTCGAGTAACTCCTATTGGATTATCTATTTGCAGTCCTAAATTTTAATCAATATGTCTCAAACTTAAATTAGAGGCCAAGAACTAGCCACCCCAAACTTAAAAAATAGAATTGGAGATCAACAATGGTACCCAGGTTCAAGGGGATCACTATACCAAATCCCATACTTTTCAAGGATTAAATAGTATTAAATAAGTTGATGGAGAGTTCTTTGCGTTTAATTTTTAAGCCAAGGGTAGTGGATCTTTTAGGAACATGGCGTAAGTGCCCTCTTCACAGGTTGACCAATTGCTAATTCAAGTAACATGAAGTGACTAGCAATTGAGAAGGATATTGATAAACCCTAATAAGAGCATTGACTACAGCCTTTCTAAACTATCTTCCCCTAAGAGATAAAAAAATATGGAAAAGAGGCAGGCTACCTTGCAAAGGTGATAGGCAGTCCCTGCCCAGCAAATCCGGATGGTTGATTTTTAAATGTGTGAGTGAGATTAAAAACACAGACCCCCTACAAAATTTGATTAAAACATATCCAATTTAATCTCATCGGCCGATTTCAAGATCAACGG
>MKEJ01034421.1:0-12097 GCA_001753735.1 Embelia ribes
TTTTTTCTTAGTCGGTCTTTCGACTTATGTTGATAACGTCTTATCGTTCTTACGAGTCATTCAATAGTTATCAACATTCATGACACTTATGGGAAGACATTACAGAATGAGAATCTTTGAATTTATCTCAATCCGATATATGTCATTCAATACTGAAATATTACATCGTACTGTGCTTTTAAAAAAAAAATTTTTTTTTTTTTGGGCCTTATAAAACCCCTATTCGTAATCATCATACAATAACATCACATACTATTATAGGCCATATACTATATGAAAAAAAATACTAGATCACTTACATAAAATTATTTATAATAAAAATAATATAAGATCAAATGGCTACACGTTTCGACACCCCAATCAATGCAACTCTACTAATGCTTACACAACTTCATTCTATGTTTTGTTATGACCACGTCATCAATACAATAATAATATTATGACGCAATAATAAAATCAAAATTTTTCGGGACATTACAGACTAATTCAATGGAATAAATTTTGGACCATGGAATATTCAGATAGAAATTTACCTGTACAATAAAGATCTAAACAAACCCTTCTCAAGAAAAAAGCCATATGACAAGATAGATGAGACGAGGAGTGGAAGATTCTAGATAGAAAAGCCCTAAGTGTGGTGCATCTATCATTATCGTAGAACATGGCATTCAATATAGAAAAGAAGTCGACCACAGCCTCCCTAATAAAAGCTTTATCCGACATGTACGAGAAGCCATCCGCAGTGAAAAAGGTTCATCTAATGCGGTGGTTGTTTAATTTGAAGATGGAAGAAGGTACGAGGATTATGGCACATCTCAACAAGTTCAACCTCATTACAACCTAGTTGAGCTCGTTTGAGATTACCTTTGATGATGAACTAAAGGCCTTAGTTCTGTTGTCTTCTCTAACAAAGAGTTGGAATGGTACTGTAACTACAGTTAAAGATTCAACAAGGAAGGAAAAGTTAAAGTTTAAAGAGGTGCGAGACCTAATTGTGAGCAAAAAGATTCGCATGAGAAAATTGTGTATAACACCTAGGACAAATTTGAGTACAGAAAGCAAATAACAACGAGAAATTTGAACCAGAGTAGATAGAAATTCAGAAATAAAAGTAAGTTAAGTATCAAAAAATCAAATAAGGATTCGGTAAAATATTGGAATTGTGGGAAATTTATGCATTATCAGAATCAGTGCAAAGCACCAAAGAAGAAGACTGAAAAAGATGATGGAAAGTGATCTGGAAACGTCACAAAGGAAATTAGTAATGCCCTCATCTTGAGTGTAAGAAGTCCAATGGAATCGTGGGTGTTGGATAATGGAGCATCGTTTCACACCCTCCTTAGTCGTGAAGCCATGGAGAATTATGTTTTTGGTAATTTTGGAAAGGTTTATCTAGCTGATGATAAACCTTTACATATTATAGGGAAAGGAGATGTTCGGGTCAAAATGCCAAATGGACTTGTTTGGCAGCTACAGAGTATCAGACAAATTCCTTATTTGAAGAGGAATTTGATATTTGTAGGGCAGCTAGATGATAAAGGGTATAAAATATTCTTCATGAGTGGTCTTTGGAATATTAATATAGAGCCCATGGTAGTGGCTCATGGAAAGAAGGAAGTTACATTGTATATGACCACAAACAACCATGATAGTATTGTACTTGCTAGTGCAAACAAAGATACAAATTTGTAACATTGCAGACTTGACCATATGAATGAGAAGGAAAAGAAACAACTTTGCTTGAAGGGTAAACTATTGAGCCTCAAGACAGCCAAAATTAACTTATGTGTGGATTGTGTACTTGGGAAATAGAAAACGGTTAGTTTTAAGAAGGGTGGCAGAACTTTTGAGAAAGCAGAAGTTGGAACTGGTATATAGTGATCTATGGGGACCAACCCTAGTGACATCTTTAGATGGCTCATCATACTACATGACCTTCATTGACAACTTGACAAGGAAGGTATAGATTTATTTCTTGAAATATAAATCTAATGCTTTTGATACTTTCAAGAAATGAAAAGCCTTAGTGGAGAATGAAATTGGTCTGAAAGTCAAATGCTTGTGATTTGATAATGGTGGGGAATATGAACTCAGTGAATTCAACGAATATTGTATTGTAAATAGGATTCGTATAAAGAAGACTATTAAAGGGACTCCTCAATGGAATGGGGTAGTTGAATGAATGAATAGAACTTTGAATGAATATGCTAGGTGCATACGGTTATATGTTGGGTTGCTTAAGATGTTTCAGGCAGATGCTATTAATACAGTACCATTCTTCATTAACTGAGAAAGCTTAGAGAGATAAAGAGTTAAATCTATTGTATCTCAAAGTGTTTGGTTGTATTTCATATGTTAATGTTGATTCTACTACCAAAAACAATTTAGATGCCAAGTCTATTAAGTGTATATTTATTAGATATGGCGGTGATGAATTTGGTTATCGATTTGGGGATGACCAGAACTGAATAATTATTCATAGCAAAGATGTCATATTCAATGAACATGTGATGTACAAAGACCAATTGGGTGTAGCAAATACTGATAGTGCAAGTACTCGGGATGAAGTCTCTTAGTTGAGCTGGATGATATCTCGAATACTTATGTAAGCAGAAAGAGTTAGAATGATTAAAAGAATGACCAAGAGGTCACAGACGAAGATGTGAGTACGCCAGCTCCTGCTGTGAGGAGGTCGAGTAGACAACTTCGTGCACCAGACAGGTATTCACCCTCTTTACATTATCTTTTGTTAACTGATAATGGTGAACCAGAATGTTATGAAGAGGCTATGCAGAGTGAGCATGTTAGCAAGTGGGAGCTTGCAATGAAAGATGAAATGAATTCCCTTATGGCAAACAATACGTGGGAATTGGTTGATCTTCCTAAGGGTAAGACTGTAGCAAAATAAGTGGGTTTGCAAAATTAAAGAAGAAGTTGATGGTAAAAAGCGTTACAAGGCCAGATTGATAGTGAAGGGCTTTCAACAAAACAAGGTATCGATTATACCGATATATTTTCTCCTATTGTGAAATTGACTACTATTAGGTTGGTTTTAAGTATTATTGCTGCAGTTAATTTGTTGTTAGAACAACTGGATATGGAGACAATCTTTCTTCATGAAGACTTTGAAGAAGATATTTATATGAAGTAAGCACAAGGCTTTGTGTCTAATAGCAATTATGTATTAGTGTGTAAGTTGTAGAAGAGCTTGTATGGCTTGAAACATGCCCCGAGACAGTAGTATATTCTGGTATAAGATTGACTTCTCGAAATGTAATACAGATCATTATTGTTACTATAAGAGGCTCGACAATAGCTCCATCGATTTGCTATTATATATCGATGATATGTTGATAGCAGGCTCTTGTGCTCAAGAAATAAATAAGTTGAAGAAGCAGTTGTCTGAATGGTTTGTTATAAAGGACCTTGGAGAAGCCAAATAGATCCTTGGTATGTGGATTAGTCGAGATACGATGGCAGGAAAATTGTATCTATCGCAAACTAATTATATCAGAAACGTTATGAAAAGGTTCAATATGAAAGATGTAAGCAAAACCAACATCTTGTCACCTAGTACAAATTCGGAGTGTGCCTATATGAAGAAAGTTCCCTATACTCAGCAATTGTTGGTATTATGTATGTTATGGTGTGTACGATGCCAGATACTGCACATGCCGTGGGAGTTGCGAGCAAGTATATAAGCAATCCAAGAAAATATCATTGGGAAGCTGTGAAATGGATCCTTAGATATTTATAAGGTACCATATAAAGGGTTTTGGATTTTGAAGGTAAGATTTGGAATTTTGAAGTTTTGTTGATTCCGACTTAGCAGGTGATCTTGATAAGAGGAAGAGTACTACAGTGTATGTATTTACTTTGGGTGGCACGCCTATTTACTGGGCTTTTGCCTACTATTGAAGCGGGGTATGTAGCAGTAACAGATGATGGTATGCTTGCAGAATTTCTTGTCTGAATTGGGGAAATGACAAAATAATAGTATTCTCTGCAGTGATAGTCAGAATGCTATTTATTTAGCTAAGAATCCAGCTTTTCATTCGAGAACAAAGCATGTTGAGTTGAAGTACCATTACATTCGTGAGCTCTTAGAGAAGATGGTATTACAACTTGTGAATATTAAAGAAAGTGAGAATCTCCTTACTAAGATAGTGACCTTAGATAAGCTGAAACTATGCATGGCTTCAACTAGCCTTGAAGTTTCAGGTTTCAAGAATTGATGCCTATTACTGGTATGAGTAGATCATAGTTGAGAAGATAGAGCATAAGATTGTGCAAGAGTTCAGTCTCCAAATGGGAGATTGTTGATATTGTGGAATCTGAAGATAGTTGTGGAACTGAAATTTGGCTAAGTGCTAGAACCAGTTGGGACACCCCCATTAGTTCAGCTGGGGAGGCCCTTATAGCCAAACAGTCCTCTCAGTATAGCTAGAAAGATCTCAGGTCTAACCAACCGGAGGTAGTACCAAATGACATGTTTTCGAATATTTGATATTAGAAAAATATGAAAAGAGATCAAATATTTTCCATCTTATTTTAACATACCAATAAGCATTTATTTAGGATGAAAAGCCTAGTATAAATTTAACTTTTTCTTTAATCCTACTAATGCTAACATATGTGTGTACCAATTGAAAGCATTTATTTAGGATGAAAAGCCTAGTATAAATTTAACTTTTTCTTTAATCCTACTAATGCTAACATATGTGTGTACCAATTGAGTGCAATTATGAGATAGTGGTGCAAAAGAGAGAGAGACAAAGAAAAATATTGTGTACCCTTATATCTCTCACGTAGTGAAACACTCCTCGTTTGGATGCCCCTAGACGTAGTCAGATTAACAAACTGGGTCAACAAATTTTTGCATATTCTTCATTTTGTTATTTGATTTTTCATATTAGTCGATAATTCTATAACATCAAATTGAACTCGTAAAACATTCATACCCTGCTCAATCCAATTACATAAGATACAGTTAAAATTTGCACATAATTTGGATAAGAAAAAATAACCTTTTAAATTTTGAATTGAGTAGAAATAACCAATTCTGCCCTTATCATATTTTATCTTATTATTTCTCCTCATGATTATGAAGTGTAATTGTGACAATTTACTTAACAATATGATGATTAAACATTCTAAATAAGGAAATGATCAATCTTTTCTGAAAATCCAAAAAACAAAATGTATCAATTCCTTATGGATGTGAGAGGGTATTAATATGTTTACATACCTATTGTTTAAGTTTTTCAAAGTTTCTTAGAGTTGGTAGGAAATAGTGAAAATAGGTGTTATTTAACAAAATATCTTCAACACTTACTCAACCATATGAAGAATATACTACAATTTAACTTACAAAAGAAAGTTATTGTAAATGTTAAAAGTGTGAGATATTAAATTTTCCTATTTAAGTTCACATTTATTTAACTAACTTAAACTGTTTTTCACTTCCGTTGCACAAAATTAAAAACAAAAGCCAAGTAAATAAACGTGAAAGGGATAATTGCACTTTAGCCCCCCATTTATCTAAAGTTTCACAATGCCACTCCGAAACAAATTGAAATTGCCTGAAAAAGTCTGGCAGGGACTGCACTAAAACCACAATAATCGTCATCCAATTCATTAATTATAAGAATTTGGAATTGGATAAATGAAATTAAAATCAGATATCGTATGGGGCACACCAAAAGAATGTTTCCCATATTTAACTATGATGATGCAATTTTAACAAGGAAATAGGACATAATTTGATAAAGAATTTAAATTTGATATATTAGTTAAGTTTAAATTTAACTAAGATTTTGCTATTCAGTTATTCCCATGTTAAAACCAAAATTCCCAATAAGTTATCAAATTAGCATGGTAGAAGTATAAGAGTACATATGCTAAATATAAGTGCTAAAATGAGAAATCATATAAAATGTGGGGAGAAAAATACAAATATAAAAAACTTCAAAGGAAAACAAAAACTAGAACCTTTCTCCCTAACAAGTAACAACTATTTCATCAACTCCATTGGCCTTATAGTTGTAGGGGTGATCTTGATGACAAGCCCTGGGAAAACATCGTCCGGATCGTGAATGTGCGGATTCTTTTCGACAATAAAAGGATCGCCACACTTGTCGCTGATTGTGTGGAGGGTCTCTCCTTCACGAACCACGTATATCTCGTCACAAGGCCGGTTGAAGAACCGGTTCCCTCTCACCGGAGCCGGTTCATCCAAATGCATATATTCCTCTTGGATCGAGGCGAATAAAACAAGCATTATTAGGACGATTGCGCAATAGCATGTGGTCATATCGGCAAGGGCAATGGAGACTTTGATGGATTTAGGTGTGTACGAGTAGTAAGCCATTTCTAGGTGTGAGACGTGTTTGTGCAATTGTGTGTGTATATATGTATATATATATATATATATAGGTGGGGGTGGTACGTGAGTTGAGGTGGTTAGTGTTTTCGTGGGCTTCTTGTAGGTGACGTGGAGTTGAAGTTGGTTTTAATTAAACGTCAAAACAAGTGGGGTTATTATTCACAATGGTCCCCATAAGTTTAATATAATTTCTTTTTATCCCCAAAATTTGAAAATCTGTCATGGTTGGTTCCTATCGTAACCGTAATGTCATTCTAAATCATGCGTTGATCCAACGTGGTCTACTAGAAGTAAAATATTGTTTCATAATCACTTATATCTATATATTCTCCTACTTTGACCACTCTAGAATCTTCAATCCTAAGAAAACACCATAAAATAATCAAATTGGTTAATTTTCTCAAATTTTAGGAGTGTGAGTGTCTGAATTAATTGGAACTATGGGGACCAAGTAATATTTTGGTCCAAAATTGGGGACCACTAATGTAGTTTACAACTAGAAGTAGTTTTTAAACTTCAAAACAGGTGCAACAAAAGCAATTACATTTGGCTCTCAAAGTCTTACGTGTACTTTTTGACCAATTGATCAACTGAGCTATGAGAGAAATTAACGACTCCTCTATTGTTTTTAATTTCTTATAGGAGACTCCTTTATTGTATTATTTGCGGATTATGTTTTTGGTGACCTTTACAATTTTTTATAAAATGGGTGGAAAAAAAAAGAGAGAAAACCTTGGTGTTTCAAGGGATGTGACTGCAATTGTTTATAAATTTCCAAACCATTTATAAATTTTTGTCATATCATTCTATATAAAAATATATACACTTTTGGACTTGAATTCATAAATTTCATAAATTGAGGTTTATGTTTATAATTAAAAAATTGATATTAGTAGCAACAGCAGCTATTAAGACGTTTGTACTTGAAAAGTAAGTACTTGATAGGTTTAACAAACATAAATATTTACTTCCGGGACCAATTTTCTAAAGGCGCTTTGCTAAAGATAAATCAAAGCCTTTGAATGAAAAAATTAAATGCTAGATTAAAAGTATTTTTTTCATTACATTTCATGCGAAATCCATTATTTTATTTTTTGGGATTTAATTTTTTTTATGCAATGGCCAGTATATATTTTTAGCAGTTGTCTTAATAAAGTCACTTGTCCCCGACTTTCGTCTAACTTGAAAGAAGGGCAAAGGGAAAAAAATGTACCAAAATAGGCCTAAAAAATCTGTAACCCGATATAGCTTAGGACCCACTTTAAAAGATGCGTGATTAAGGGCATATTTGGTTACTTCCGATAACAAATATTGAAAGAGAACAAAAAATTCTTGAGGTTAAAATTTAAAACTCTCTATGTGGATCGGACGGTTAGTAAATAATTGAAAGCTCATAAATAAAAATGGGTCCATTTGAGTTGAAATAAATCAGAGTCGTAACCGCATGAATTAAAACAAAAACCCTTTCCAAAAGTTGTTACATGTGACGTTATATGCATTCAAAAGTGACGTAGAAAATAATATAAAAAAACATTAATGTGCATATGCAACTGTGAAGTAAAATTGATTTGGAGTGAGATTTTATAACACAACTATTATAAAAATATTTACGCATGGTAAAGTTGAATTCTTTTCTCCATAAAATTTATTTCTTTTTTCTATGTATTAATAAATTTTTACATAATTATATGTATAAAATCTCATTAATTGCTTTTTGTTGAATAATAACCCGTCACTTAATACTAAAAAGACCCATTAGTAATCAAGAGAGGGGCAATGTAATAATAACTCCATCAGTCGGACGAGTAACGTAATAACCAATAATAATATCATGATCGGATTTGAGTTTTAATGTCATATTAAATAATAGCACATTACTTACTATTAAAAAGATCCATTAGTAATTAAGAGAGAATAACATTATGTACCATGGGAATTTATGATATTTATTCGACATGGGAAGTTTAATGCTTTTCGATCCTATCAACTGTCAAATAACACATATGGAGTATCTTAAAATGTTATCGGCTTACATGTCAAGGGTCTCATTTATATTTTGTTAAGCAAATATACATTATATTTTACTAACAGCAAACTCTGTAAGGTAAAATATATAACCGCGTATTTTTATATCTTCTCCCTTTACATATTTTCATTTCCTATACTATTCTCAAACCTATTTATGTTGTTTGTGTAATTCAAGCCAGTTAGAAAAACACTTTGTTCTTAGAGATCAAGAATTAATCAAGGATGTACTTTTGAGTAATACGGAAGACGCTGATAAAATTGTTTGGAGTCAAACGTCGGATGGGAATTTTTCTGTTAAATCGGCATATCAAATAAGAAAGGGGGTTTCGGGAATGCCAGCAATCAAACGGAAGAGTGATACGTTTGAAAAAAAACTTTGGGGGCACAAGCAAAACCTAAAATTAAACATTTTATGTGGCGAGTTATAAACAATACGATTGATGTCCATCAATACTTGGCTATTAGGAAAGTTCCTAATGATCCTATTTTCACGGTTTGTGCCACGGAAGAGGAAACTAGCACTCATCTGCTTACTCGATGTGAGGTTGAAAAAATAGTTTGGAAGTTGTCACCGCTCAAAATAGATAGGCCCGAAGCTCTAAGAACTTATCTTTTCAATTGGTGGGATGGCTTGAACAAGTGGGCAGGAAATTTGGGAAAAGGAAAAAGCAATAGCTTCCATGGCTATGTATTTTTGTTGGCACATTTGGAAGGACATAAACGAATGGGTTTTTGAAAAACCAAAAACGGATCCACATCGAACTGTGGCTAGAGCAATAAAAGAATTTTATGAGTTTGTTGATACCAATCCTACCTTGATGGAGAATAAGATTTCGAAGAAATGAGACAGAGGTTATAAAATCAAAAAATCTTCATTTTGAGGTGTCTTGGCAGCTACTTAAGGAGTCGTCGCGTACTCAAATAGGGATAATTCTTTGATATTGCTTTACTTGATTGTTAAATTAGGCAAAATCTAAGTTCTTTTTTGAGTATTATGATTGTGACAAAACAGTATTTGTTATTGCCAAAAAGGCCCTAAGTTAGTTGAATCATTTCGGTGGAACGAGAATATCACTTAGTTTTCACCCATATATGTTCAGATTGTAGGTTATAAGCCATCTTCATTAATTAATAAAATATTTATTTCTTTTGGGGGAAAAAAATGGTGTGGTTTCTTTTGTCATTTAATATTTTTTTTGGTCAAGTGTTGGCACATTTTTATGGTTACACAATTTCTCAAAGGTCGGTTGTGGGCATTTAGAAGTTGATTTTCTTTTTCTAGTAGCCTTCCCCACAACCAACCCCTAAGTTGGTTTTCTTTTTTCTTGCTTGGTTGACTTCTTTTTTAATTTAAAGTTTGATGATGTGCTTTATAGTTTATAAATATTTGTTGTGCCTATCACCGTTCAATTGATAATTACAAGGTCTTTTGGAATTAGATTTATTTTTATTTTGTCAGAAGTCTTATTTTCTGTTAAAACTCGGTTTGTACATGCCCGAGTTTGATCAGAAATATTTTGCTTCTTTTGGAGATATTATTTGTTTTTGTTTAATTAATTAAATATTTAAATGAATATTATTAACCTGAATATCTTATAGAATTATTAACTACTAAACATGTACTCATTGATATATTAAATAATTACGATATTTTATAATTCTTGGTTTAATTTATATTTATAAAAGGGTAAACTTGTTAACAAAACTATATTATTCATATAAGAGGACAATTTTTTTTTTAATTACTAGGTTTGATATGAATTATATGTGTTAATGCACATAAACTAATATATATCTAATTTAAGCTATAGGGACAAATATATGAATGAAATGAGCCGAGTCGGGATTATTCAAATTTGGCTCGTTTAACTAACAAGATCTATTTTGTTGTGTATACTGGGTTCGTTTATTAAATGAACAAGCTCGATCCAAGCCTTTGACGAGCTAAGTCCAAGCTTATTCGTGAACGAATCAGTTCATTTGCATTTTTAAATAACTGGCTATACAGAACCACACCCTATTGGCACAACTGTATATATAAATATTAACATTACAAAGTTGTAAACTTGAACTAAATAACCATAAGAGGTGAACATTATTAATTTATTGCATTCGAATTACATTATCTGTTAAAATTATTAATCTTCTATAATATTTTTTATTTATAATTTTAGAACATATTTATCGGGTTTAATTAGAGCAACTGCTAGCTAGATTAAGATCCTACTGGAACATAATTTCACACCGAAAGGGGTGAAATTATAGAGAGGGGGGTTGCGGGGACCTCGAACGAAGTAGTGTGTGTTTAGCATTACGTTGGTTTATAGATGGTACCGGACAACCACGACAAGTTGTGTTTCTAAGATATAGTGTTACGAAAGATGGAATAAGTCTTTCGTTAAAGGTGTTCCAATTGTTTCGTTGTCGATCATTTTCTCGATTTTAAATAGAGAAATGGGCGAATTCTTTCAAGTTTAAGTTTGTAATAAAATAAGATTGATCTCATAGAAATGCTATGCTGATAATCAAATAATTCAATTAGCTGGCAGTTGTAACTAGTATTGAATACCAGGTGTATGTAATTCAAGGCATATGGATTATTCAATGTAGTAGCATAAGGGCTCATACCCTTCTCAATTTTTTTTAATTAAAAATTGGATAATATTTGATTACTTAATTTTTAAGATAAATCCATTTGCTATTTTGATTTAAATAATTTTAAAATCTCAAATTAAATATATTTAATTCTTTTTTAAATAAAAATAAATTAACTTATTTATTTAAAAGAGACAGGAAACAAACCTTACTATAATATATTTGGAGGATGTAGAGGCCAATTTTCTTCAAGTCTAGGTAGTTGCTCAATCGCTTCTCTCGATAAGGTTTGACCCATGTTAATTCTTTCATAATTATTATTAACTATGGTAGGGATAATTTATAATTATTTATATTATCATCCAACACTTAAATGAGTTTTATCGTTATGGTTACATATAATGTCTCAAAAATTTCATAAAATTTTTTGCGTTAATAAATGATATTGTTTACCTTTATTGATGCATTCGTAATTTCGTTAAATCTTATTCGTTGTTGTTGAATATTGTTGTGGAGGTTTTTGGAGGTTTATATTGTGGGTTGAAATTCGCACACAGAAGGTGTGTACCGATACACAGAGAGTACCGGTACTCAGAGACTCTGTACCAGTACACATACCCTTTATTTTGTTCAAAACTCACTAGAAGCCGTCATACATAGTTGTATACTGGTATACAGTGGGTACCGGTATACAAATCCTCTGTACTGGTACACTAAGTCAGCGTGAAAAGGTCATAGGTCCTATTACTTTTTTGGCTTTTTAACACACCTTTCCTCTTCATTTTCTTATTATTTCCGAAAAGTTAAAAGTGGTGAGAGAGGGTGTGGGTTTCTTTAAACACAATTCTTCTCGTCAAAGATCTATCTATCTCAGAAATTAGCCCAGAGATAAAAAGTAGATTTTTGGAGTTGTGGAAACAATCCAAATTTCGTCATCTCTTGTATTCATTTTATTTTCTCATTTTTTGAGAAAATAAAGTTTATATAAATATTCCTTGCATTTAATAGGTGCTTTTCTTGGCTAGGTTCAAACCAATCCGGGTATTGTTGATAGATTAAATCGGGAGACCAATTTGGGGCAAAATTGGG
>MKEJ01034424.1:0-19729 GCA_001753735.1 Embelia ribes
ACCTGTCCCTTGATCCAGGTTAGAACCAATTCCATCAATCAAATTATTGAAGAGATTCTTCAGAGTGAGGAGATAAAAATGGAAAAGTTGTGATAAATTTGGCTTAGCAATTATATGCTTAACTATGAAAATGTAAACCGAGGAAGGAAGATATATTCAAATCTCGACTGTGTTATGTGCCTATGCGGCTATGTGCAAAGGCTGGCACATCTAAACCATACAAATGCGACAGTTGCTGATACCATGGCCCTTTCCTGAGTATGAACATGGGTGGCTTTACACGGCTTTTTTGTTATTTCCTCGACCAACTCATTATTGTAATTATTTTCTGGAATCAACTTTTAATGTCATTGTTCAATTTGAGCACTATTTTGAGCAACTCAAGCTTGTTACAGTTTATGTACTCCTTCTATATGGCAAGGCCAATTTATATTCTACTACTGATAAAGCATGGAGGGTACAGACCCATACAATGAAATATAACACCCCTTATTTCCCTTTAAACTTTTACTATCTTGCTCTTGGAGAGCTTTCAGAAATATGGATCAACTTATAAATCGTAATTTAAAAATGGCTTAAGAAGATTGAGCCTTTGGATTGTGTTGTGTCCTAGTATCTAAAAGACCTGCAATTTTAAAATCATCCCCACTAAAATCCTTTGTATTAATCTTCTCAATTACTGGTAGAGCAAGCGGGGTGAACTATGGGGACCAACTGAATATTTCAATTGAAAGTATGGGGCCAAACTGAAATTTTCAATTGAAACTACGGAGAATTGAAGTATGGGAATATTTTGTTTTCCAATTGAAACTACGGGGCCAAAATGAATATTTCTCCAAGGTATGGGGACCATTAGTGTAAATTATCATATAACTATTAGTGTATTGATGTCTGCCAATCTCATTTAGTTTCCATGTTTCACTTCCGAAAACTTATTTCTACAAGTAACAGAAATCAGTATTTTAAAAATAATTCATGCCATTCTTCCTATAAAATTTGTAAACAACTACTAAAGTGATTATATGTAATATAATAAAATAAAAAATATATATATTTGTTAAGCTTTACCAGAGTTTATAGCTTTGGTAGGAAAAATTACTTTTTGAATAGTGAAATATTGAAGAGTAAATTTTCATATTGACAAATTCACTGTATAATTTCTACAAAATTTTCTCAAAAAAAACTACAAATGTGACACAGTTCTCTCATTTTAGAAATAGAATGAAAGTTGTGTGTTTAGAAAGACCAACATGAGCATTCCCACCGGCATTTCTAAATCAAATTTCCTCTCATTTGAAAAATTAAAAGGTATATATAACCTTAGTGTTTCTATATTTCTGGATTTATAATTTTTATTTTTCCTGAAATGCTATACATTGAGAGCATTTCCATCATCCTTACTCACTAATTTCTATATCTCACTTTCTAAAGAATTATTTATCTCATTAGAAATCCGACATTTAAAAATTGCTTACATCAATCTTTCAATAAAATTTGTAAAAAGTTATTACAATAATTATGTAACATATAATAAAATGCAAATACATTTTCCCCAATCTTTACTAGAATTTCATAATTTTTGTGAGAAAAAAAAAATTGTAGAAAAATTGTGAATATAATTAAAAAATTCACTATAAAATTTTTGAAATTTATTTAAGAAATTAATAAATATATAAACATTGGTGTGTCACAACCTTGGCTTCTCACATGAGGATAATTGGCTATTTAAAAAGATTGATGCGAATACTCTAAATTTCTCAATGAGAAAATTTACTCGTAATAATTTTTCTATCAAAAAAATTTTTTTTTAACAAAAGTTATGAAACCCTAATTAAGATTTTAGAACATATATTTTTATTTTTCATTTTATGATGTACGGTTACTCTCATAATATATATATTGTTTTTCATAAATTTTATGAAAAAATTGGTGTGAGAAAATTTTAAAATATGAAATAGATTGGGAGAAACGAATTTAGAGAAGTAAATGTAAAGCACATATTTTTATTTTTTATTTTATGATATACAATTACTCTCATAATTTATTTATTTTTTTTTATAAATTTTATGAAAAAATTAGTGTGAGAAAATTTTAAAATATGAATTAGATTGGGAGAAACAAATTTACAGAAATAGATGTAAAAAATAGTAATTGAGTTAAAAGGTGGTCTTGTGGAATGTCTTTTCTTTTCTTTCTGTAATCCTTATTCATCAATTCTCTCTGTTTTGAGAAGAATCGATTACTGGGGAGAATAGAGAGATATGGGTGATGATGATATATTTGCAGGTCGCCCCACCAGGCTCTTGAATTTCGTCTCCGAGGATCAGGTCAGTTTTACTATTAATATTATCTCTCCCCTCCCTCACAAAACCCTACCTTCGTCAACTCATTAGGAATTAAATTAATTAACTTTATGCATATTGCTGGCTCTAGAATAAATAAATAAATAAATAAAATTAGGGCTTTTGTTTGGTTGCTTCTTTTGTGATCAAATTCTTTTCTTCTTCTTTGCTTGTTTGATTAAATGCTAGTCTGCATTAGGCTGTTCCGCTTTTTAAGCTGAGCGTGTTTGCTGTTTTGACGTAAAAAAAACTAGAAACTTTAAGCTGGATGTTTTTAAATGAGAAAAGCTAGTCTTGTTTTTTTTAAAAAAAAAAAAGATGCAACCCTTTGATTGCATTGCAAAGAGTATCGATGAATAATTTGCAATGCTAAGCACTTTGAAGGCGAGAGATTTGATTCTCTCTGTGCCTATATTACCTTGCTTTATGACCAAAAATTATGGGTCCACGTATCATATCAACCTTCCTAGTAGTTGGAGAACATAACAAAAAGATTTGCTAATACCTTTTGATTTTACATAAAAATCACCTGGGGAGTAAATTTCGTGGACCGTTGCACACGTTAACATTTGGTTTTATGGAATACCCTTAGCATAATATTTACAAACGAGGTTGCGATTGGTTATGCAGACACGTGTATGGGGGCATTACAGATATTAAATCTAATTGTTTTTTTTTTGGAAATTTGCTGCAGTTAGCTGAAGCAAAGAGAAGCCGGGGTGCTCGAGTTGAGGACGGCACTGCACAGAGAGATAGGCCTCTCTATGAGGTTTCTCCCTTCCTCTTATTTTGAATTTGTCTTCACCACCTATTAAATTATGAAGTTTCTACGAACTTTGTCGGACAAGATGAAAATCTGCATTTCTGCAAAATAGTAAGGGATGAAACCTGAATTTAAAATTTTGGCCTTTATTTGTGCAAAATAGTATGGGACGAAGCCTCCATTGAAATTTTTGGCTCCTGCTTTAGTCAGATAGTTTTTTTTTTTTTTTCTTTTTTGTTTCTTTGTTGCTTTCTTCTTAGGTGCTTTCTGTGTTGGATAGAGATTTTATTAAATTTTACTGTTGTTAGATTGAAGGGAAGAAAATGATCTTTTTCTTGACTCATTGCGACTTATCTTTTTTAGGGAAAATGTTGTGCTTTATTCTTTTTGAAATCTGACAGTTGCAGTTGCTCATGGGCTGCCTTTTCTATTTTACTACTTAAATATGGCCATCCAAAATAAAAAAAATCTGGAATGGCAGAAAATTCACTTACTGCCACAATAAGAAAGCGTGTCGTACCGATAACACCATTTATAATTGCACTTATATCCATTCTATGCTACATGTAGGCAAAGGATTTGATCAATTTGTGGAGTGAAATTGTTGAATAACATTGGAAAAGTCGCATAGCTCCATCTTTTTAAAATAGGCTTAAGAACTTATCATTGTGTTTGCATATCATACTAATTGTAACTTTATTTTTCCTTCCATCATCCCTTCTCATAACTGCAGATTTTGAAGGAGAACAAGGACAAGAAAGATGCAGAGTTTAATGAGCGGTTCAAGCATAGTAAGTTTTGCAGTCTACAGCCTTTTTGTTTGTTTCTGTTTTGAGGGCTGTAGTTTCGGAAGAGCCAACAAGAAACAAAAGTATGATTAAGCTGTGAAAACTTAGTTTGTATGCTACAGTTTACAGGTAGGTCATGTCTCTAAACGCGTTACAATGATTAATAACATGTCTTTCCGGTAATGAGGTTATGAGCGGAAGAAGGGAGTTCTATTGTACGTTATACCTCTTTGGTCGCTTATAAGAAGATATATGTTACCAATGGAAAGGATATTAAGTACTTCTTAATTTGCAGGGCCCCCAAAAGCTTTGGATGAAGATGAAACTGAATTTCTTGATAATCTAGAGATGGTGAGGTCTTCTGTTCATAAGCTACACGCACGCACGCAAACGCACACACGCACACATCTCCATTCTTGCATTAAGAAATCAGAAAAGTTAAGGTTGTAAATCTGTGTCCTAGGATACTCTATACACTTATTTATGTGCTTTCTGATAGTAGATGGCTTCGTAACCTTTGGAGTATATTTCTGTGTCCCAGTGGTGGACACTGCCAGATGTTATCATCAGTGCATCCGTGCATGTTTTTGAAAGAAAGACAACCAAGGAGACAAAGATCTTTAGCTTTTTTATTTAAATATGAAGCAAATGACAAAAATACATATACCATGGCTGAACAACCCAGACAGTTAATTTGTCACACACCCTTTGGTTTTTTATATCCTTTTTTGGTTGAGCAGTAAGAATAAGGATATCACAGACACCAAAACCACCAGAGAGGGTGAAACTGTCATATTTTATTGGTACTTGACTGTAACTCTGTGTTTTATACAAAGAAATAAATAAAAATATTCGAAGTTAAATGCATGAAAATTGATAACACCCAGGATTGGGTCTAGTTAGGTTAATGATGACCATGCTCTGTGGCGTAACAAGAATTCTGATGTTTGGGCTTTTGAGAAGTCATCTGATTGGACTGTACATGACTGTCATTAGACCCATTACCAACACAACATTGCAATTGCTTGTAGAGGCAATTGAAAAACACAGTCATTTACTATACTTTAGGACCTACATGTTTATAATTCAGTCCCTTGAATATGTAGGATTCTATGAGCTTCTTTCTCAAGATTGTTTTGAGTGATATTAGTCGAGTTTTCTTTTATGTAAATTTCAATCAAGTAATCATCTTACTCTCTAAAGGTGCTGGAACCTTTATTATCAGATTCTTTTCCAGATTTCTGAATTTTGTTTCCTGTTTAGTCCAGAAAAGAATACGAAAGGCAAATGGCAAATGAAGAAGCCCAGCAGCTGCGGAGTTTTCAGGTTAACTCATTTCCTTACCTGTTTATTATTTGTTGTGTTTACAAACTTTATGTGATTATAATTGAGATCAAAATCTCTTGTCCCACAAAAAAGAAGGAATGAAAATTGGGATCGCAATTATTTAGTTAAAGCAAGGTGCTGGGTGACTCATTGCTAATTTTCTTTTCTTTTTCCTTTCTGTAGGCAGCAATAGCAGCTCAATCTGCTGTTGTACATGAACTTAAGGAAGCACCACCTTCTCCCAAGGTCCAGGTTAGTTTCCCACTGAGACTTCTCTGTTTAAATTGTAATTCTGTATGATATTCGATTTTTTCCCCTATATGTATGCATTTTGTAAAGGGTCATATTCTATGGTTATGATTCTATCATGTTCCCCTCTATAACTCAAGGAGATGTAAAATCAAGGTAGATCAACTATTCTAAGATCACTCCTCATGAGACTTAGTTGCTAACCCAATAATTGGGGAATCATTAGTATCTCTACAGTCCTAGTCAACGATTTCTTTTTTATCCTCACTGTTTTATCATATCTAATCGTGAGATTAGTCAGCTTAGTTCTCTCATATCAAAGCTGGATATTTGAATGGTTTGGTAGATAGCAGTTTGTGTTTTATGTTGGGGAAGAGAGAGGAGAGGGGCAAGCATTGTCAAACTCAAACCTCTGAACTTAAGAGGGGTCTCTCCAACCAACCGAACGCATCTCAGCTTTTTTAGCTTTTTATATCAATAGTATTATTATGTTCTCAACTAGTTCCATTTTGCAGGAACCGAAAGTAGCTGCAAAGAAGAGTCGACCTTTATCTATGAACATAATTGTCAAGCCGCAAGCTAAGAAAATAAAGACAGATGCTACCAGTTCTGGAGATCCTTCGAATGCATTGAAGGCATCTCATGTTGATACCAAAAAACCTTTGGACATGGTTGAAAAACCCAATGGTGTCAATGAATCTCATGTTCCCAGCAGTATTGGTTTAGTTGCATACAGTGACGAAAGTGATGAGGATTAGGCTTAACTTTGATTATGTTTTCTGTTGTAGATAACTGAAGATTTGTCTAGGTTGACTTAAGTTAAAAGTCTAGTATTTTGCTTTCCAAGTTCTCCCGAATTTCTGTTTAAATTGTTATGAACTGTCGTGAGTTTCGGCTGAACAATTTTTTTCCTCTGGGTTTGAGAATGTCCAGCTGCTTGAAATGAGCCTACTTTGGTTGTTCATCTTACAATGCCTAGCTATTCATTGCTGAAAATTTACTGTATCCCTTAGTTGATATATTACATAAATTTATTTTGGTACTTGAAAGTTTAGGGAATGAGAGGTTACTCATCCAAGAATCAGGGCATGCCACTAGGGATTATAACGGTATTTACAGATTACCTACCAAGGGGAAATAAATGAGAGCTTATAACCGTATTTACAGATTACCCACCAAAGGTAGGGTGTGCATCGGTGGGGGTCGGCTCGGTTCTAAATCTAACCGAATTTGAAAAAATCAAACCAATTGAATTTTATAAATTAAAAATTGAACCTATTGAAATATGTATTCAAAACCGAATTGGTTTGAATTGAATAAATCGGTTTGGTTTGGCTCTAAATCAAAAAATTGAAGTTCAAAAGAAATGAAAAAAAAAAGTTAGATGGTTGATAAAATTTCTCAGAAAGAAAATATATTTTAGATGATAAATGAATAGAGAGGAGCTGCATGTTTATCCTTGTTCTTTGTCATTGTAACCTTAAGAGCCAAAAAATGCATTTATATTAAGAATAAATTCAGTTCGGTTTGGTTAAACTGAAATTTTAATATTAAAACCGAAATCGAGTTGATTTAAATGAAAAAATGGAAAATTTTAACTCCTCAAAACTAAACTGGACCGAAACAAAAAAAAAATGAATCGAATTGATTCGGTTCGATTAGTTTTTGGTTTAACCGATAATTTGCACACCTCTACCAAGAGGAACTGTTGGTAGCAGATGGACGCTCTTCGGATAGAGTGATCGACTCAATTGCTTACTAATTCGATCCACCCCCGTTGGCAATATCACTTAATACTCATCCATAAAAGTAATCATAAACTTTTCATATTTCTTTCTATTGAATTTTTAAACTTACCGCCTTTAATTACAGGAAAATAATAATAGTTTTGAAATGTATAAATGTCACGTGACAATATGCCAACTGTAAAAGACAGACAGAAAAAAAAAGGGGAATAGGAAAAGAACAGGCTGGAATAGAAACACACGTGTAGTAGGCCCATGTTTACGAGGCCCAATTTTTAATGAGCCAAGATCTAAGTACCTAACACCACTCATGGGCTCCACTTAACCTAACACCAGGCCCTTTCACTTTTTCTATTGTCAGAAATTTTTATCTGCCCCTATTTTTTGCAATGTTGTACCAAACTAACATACATCCAGTAATTATTTGAAGAAAATCAATACTACCATTTTGGTAAATGATAGCTCCGAATTGTTATTATACTAACTACAGATAAACTCATAACTATGTGTTAATCGTCGTTTGTCGAGTAATTTACAACCTTCACAGTCGTTTTCGAAGAGAGATCGAGAGAGAGGGAGGGATAATTACGTGTTATCAAATGGGTGAAATGACAAAACCTTGGCGTAGAATGAAGAAAAACAAAAGCCATGATTATATATAGTTGTTGAGTGATTTCTACAAGGCTCCAATTCTAATGACTCGTAGTATCTTATCAAGGTTGATTGTTTTTTCTATTCAACTTTAGAGATTAAAAAAAATATATACTAACTAAAGAAAAACATCAAGAAAATTATAGATTACCAAACGTGCACTGAATATGGCCCAGGTGAATTTACATTAATTATTTTTTTCTAATAGAAAGTAGAGCAGCTCCCCAAAACTGCTCCATATCACACTTTTTCCAATAAGATTTGTCCCCATAACAAGATCAATTCCCAATGTCTTCATTGTTTCTTTGAGATGTTGGATTAAGTAGTTGACAAAATACATAAGCCTCTTTCCCGGAGTTTTATTTATTTATTTATTTTTAAAAAATTTGCTTAAAAAATAATTTTTAAAAATGGATTTAAACAGCTGCATCAGGGTGTTTGTTGCGATGATAAAAAGTGCTAGGAAATATAATTTAAAGATATACTCCATTTGATTTTGGTATTTCCAAAAGAGCGGCTTTTGCTTATTTTTTTTACATATTTTTATTGTTAATGGAGAAAACTTCACGTCTAAAATGTTTTTACAATGGTGTTTTGTTGAAAAAATTAACGCAGTTGTTTCGTAAACAAAACTTCGAATATCATAAGCCTATTTTAAGCAAAGAGCAAAAGAACCACTTTAAAAAGTTGGTAACAATCAGGCTCATAATCATTCTTTTGTAGAGAGAGTTCGTACTTAAATAGCACTTGTTAACATGATGTATAACAAAATTAACAAGAAATAAATGATGACAGTGAACTAACATCGGACCTTTTATTTTTTTTTCAAATCTCTTTGTATTGGGTTAACTTACAAAATCAAAAGGCCTTAGAAAGTTTTACACGATAGGGTTGGATCTTACGCACGCACACGAGAGATTAATATATACCTTTGGAACTAATATCCTACCCAAAAAACTAAACTCATTAGGTAGTGAGCTCATTAGTTATATTAAATATATTTCTCTTTAATTTATAATCAATGTGGGGTTCACAAGCATCCCAATCGTCACCTTTCGGATTTGATACCAATTGTTGGGGAGTTTTACACCGCGAGGGTAGGCCTTACATGTAAACACGAAAAATTAATATACATATTTAAAATTCATACCCGCTTAAAAGGCTAAACTCATTAGGCATTGAGCCCATTATTAAATATTAAATTTATTTTTAATTAATTTGTAACTGATGTGATCGATCACGCATCCTAACAGAAATAAAACTTTTTGTGTTTGAGGCATTGGATTTTGTTTCGTGAATCAAAAGTTAAATATTTTTGTCGTGTGATCTTACATTCATACAAGTAAATATTGCACTTACTATTTACAAGTGATGATAGCCTTCACAAGCAATGCACTGACCTTATCCGACCCTAAAAATAAGGCCTCACTAGCGGAAAAAAGATAGTAAAGGGAATTCAATAATGAGAGTTACAAATTAAATATATGGAAGAATTACTTAAGATTAATATTTTAAAATAGAAGTCCATAAAAAAAAATTAAATAAATATATCCGAAAATATAATTTGTGTCTCCACTTGCATGTGCCTCACCAGAAGCCAAGGAAATGATATAATTATGTAACTTTTTTCCGAAAACTGATGATGGGGTACAAAAAAAGGAATTTTTTTTTTTTTTGTCTTTTAAGTGAGATTCAAAACTTTATGGTGAAGGATGGGACATGAACCCTTGACAGCTATTATACCAACTGTATTGTTTTTGATGTATAAATTATTGGAAAATTTTGTGTAAAAAAGTTTATCATGTCACGCGTCTAAGGAAAAAGATCGTGCTTTTGAATTTGGGTCAAACAACATATGTATAAAAAAAAAAATTGCTTCACTAGAAAAGCTAATATTTTAATGTGAATAAGTCTTTAACTTTCAAGTTTATGCATAGAATTATTAAGCGCATTCCCCAGTCTTCACCCACTCCATGTCATCCTGATTTAGGAAATAACTTCCCCTGATACATCTTATACCACAAAACCGTTTCCTAGGTGTTTCCAGATCTCGAAAAATGAAAATAAAATATGACTATGTTGCTAAAAAACTAATTAAACTAGTTACATCTATTCTATCATGAATTTTTTCCAAGGTAGTCGTTGAAAATATCGTTTCATAACTATAATGATTTGTTGCCATTACAAACCATTTAAAACTACTACATTTTAAATTATTTTATCGTTCATTAATGCTCGTTATACGAGATTTTAGAGTTCTTAGTCCGGCGATGTCATTCTAAAAGTAGTCCAATGCCATATTCTAGGCTAAAAAAAAGGACATTAAGAATCGAGTCGAAATCGCTAAGAAGTTCTAATTCTAACCACCGTGCAAATTTTAAGTGGTGGTGATCAGATCTGATATAAATTTATGGATGGAGCGAGTATAAAAAAAGTATGCAAGGGTTGTTACGTGCTTGCATGATTAAGATAAAAAAATAGTAATAAATGAAATTAATTAGCATTATTATCGATTAGGGCAGAATCAAGAGGGGGGTCATGACATCAGAATTCAGCTTTGGATTTCATGCTAATTTAATTATTCTCCGAATAAAGACAACTTGCAACCGACTACTTGCCGTGTGAATGAGACCGCACCTTTAAAGAGAAAAAATACCACCACATAATTTAATCCCAAAATTGGACCTTGGCTTTTACTACAAAGTCAAAAGATGATGCAATTCACATTTTATGTTGGATAATTTTATTTACATGAAAAAAACTAAAGGCATTATTTTATTTTATTTTGGGCACTAGGTTATTAATAATTATTTCACTTGATTGGCATCACAAATAAAATGAGTAATTTTTTTTTATTAACATCACAAAAATACTAAAAATACTATAATGACAATTAACAAAATGCCTATTTGCCTCAAATCACTCCATCTTCAAGACTCTCCATCTTTTTTAACAATCATTTTTATATGTTTCATCTATTCTTTTATATTCATATTAACATTTTAAACTTCAATCTCAAATATTATTATATCAAACATCTGCTCTTTTTTTTTTTACCTTCTTTCTATCTCCACAAAACCCAAAAACATATTTTAAATTCAATCAATATACTAAACCCATCTCTTGATGATAATAACACATTTGGACGAGTTTGGAGTATATTTGAAGATCAATAAACCCATCTCTTGATGATAATAACGCATTTGGATAAATCCTAATTTTTTATCTTAACAACATACATTCGTTCATTTAGATGTCTAATGAGCCTTGTCACATTCGAAACCAGAAGTGTTGAATACGTCTGAGTAAACTGCATATGTTCATATTCTCATGACCTACATTCGAAACCTAAACAATCGAATGCCACCAAAGATATTCAAAGTCATGGTTTTCGAATGTAGGTCCTGAACAGACTGCCTATGTTAGTGTTATTAGGACCTACATTCGAAACCTATACAAACGAATATCACCAAAGACATTCAAAGTCAGGCTTTTCGAATGTAGCTCCTGAGCACATTGCATATATCAGCGTATTCAAGACCTATATTCAAAACCTAAGAAAACGAATGTTACACGAGACTTTCAAAGTCAAGGCTTTTGAATGTGACAAAAGATATCCGCAGTGGGGGTGGTGTCGAGGTAGGGATGGCGGTCGTAGTACTATGGCGCACGGTGGAAGCAGCGGTCGTAGTGGGGGTAACGGTGCAGTGTCTATGGCGTGCAATAGGGATCGTTGGTGGCTGTGACGTTGTTGGTGGCTAAGCTATGGGGATGACGGTGCAGTAACGTGCGGTGGCGTTGCCCGTGGTAAGAAAGATAGTGTAGAGAGAGAGAGGGCATTTAAAAAATGAAATAAAATAAATAAGTTATGTTTTTTTTTATATAAATGGCAGTAATGTAATTTCTCATTTTTCTTTAAGATATAATAAATACGTGGCTTCTTTAGCATTTTTTGGTGGTCAAAATAGTAATAATTTAATCAATTTGTAAGTTGTGTCTTTAGCCATTTTCGTAGTGTAAATATAATTGCCCTTTATTTTTTGCAAACTCCCCTCCATTTCTAAATAATTGTAAGTTTATGATTAATACACAAAGGCTAAGAATTACATTAAATAGAATTGGCAAAGAATAATTATTGTTTAAATCGTGTGAAATGATTGGAAATTTAATTGAACTGATATGGCCAAGTCGGAAAAAAAGATAACAAATATTTATTAGTTTTCTAAAATGTTAAATAAAAATGCTAAAAAAAATATGTAGAACAATAATTAATTGGAAACATTGGAGAGTTTACGAAATTTTTTATTTTTCACTTTCAAAATTAAAACCTTGAACACTGCCGTAGGAGCAGTCCACTTTCTTGGCCACTATTATCCCCGTGGACAGATAATAAACGATTAGGTCACTCAATTATTTGGGTTCAAATTGGTTAAAATTAGAATTATATTTGATTGCTTAGTCGTTAATTAAAATTTTAAAACTTTGACTAAAAAATCTATTGAAAATTTTAAATTGGCTTGTGAATCAAACTTTTTTCTTGTTTTTACCTAAAAATGTGCAACTAAAGAAATCTTCTATATTTAATCGAAGGTATGAGAAAGCTTTTTAATTAATTCGTATCTTTAAGGTACAACATCTTCAGAAAAAAGTAATAGCTACTGTACAAGGCCGTCTAAATTCTAAATTAGGCCTTCAACTATTTATGTTCTATATTAATTTTTTTTGTTGCCATTAAAGCACCAAGGATTCAATCGTATTTAGTATAAGTAACATAATTCTTGGCTCTAGCTTAATTTAATTTATTTTTTACGTAGAAAAAAAAGTACATGGCCAAAATTTAGTCACCATGTTAAAGATTTTATTATTCTTAGATTGTCTTCAGACTTAACCATAAATTAATTAATCCACATCTTTTTTTCATACAAATTTCAAAAAAGCAGTAGCTCTATCCTACTCATTTTTCTTTGTCTTTTTTAGTTCTACATTTTCATTTTCATATTCTAGTTGAAGTTTCTATTAACTAAAAAAGATAAATATAAAAAAAAAAGCCTATTTCTTTATAAAAATTAGGTTTAAAGTATAAAAAATGTAGAAAATAAAAATTATTTGATCAATGGCCAAGTGAGTAGATGGATAGCTATTTGAATTTTGTCCACTTGGTGAGAAAGTAATATATGTGAGGTAACTATACATCCACTAAAATGAGGATCAAACAAAATAAAAACACGACAAGCTTATCTTAAAAATGGCTTTTAAACTTGATTACAACTAGATAGCCGTATATCAAGTGAAGAAGTCTGAGGTCTAGTCTGGAAATTTTTATACTTTCCAAATTTTGCTTTTCAATATTGTTTCTAAAAATTGATTTTAAAATAGGATGAAATGCTAATATTTGATAAATAAATTATAAAAATTATTTTGATACATAGTGTGATGTTTGGTAAAGTGATATTTTTTATTGTCAAAAAATAAAAATAGATATGTACGTGGAATGCTGTAATTATAACTAAGATTACTTTGATAATTAATTAATGGTTGGAAAATCATAAGTAAATTGTCAAAGTACCCCTAAAATTACTTCAAAAAGCATCCTCGTAAAAATGGAAACTAATTATGAGAAGCAGTTATTTTAAAATTTACTAAACACCTCAAACTATGGTTTGTAAGAAAAGAAAAAATATAAACAATTGATAAATTGCAATATCAATCCTACCCTACATCTAATAGATATAACAAAGGGTGTTTGCGGTTCAGATTATTACAAAAATTAGAAATTGAACCGATGGCTAATAAGCAGTTCAGGTTGGTTTAATTAAGAGAAAATAAAAAAGTAAAACCAAACCAAACCAAAATAATACTTATCGGTTTGGTTTGGGCGGTTTGGTATTTTGAAGTCAACCAAATATTTAGCAAAAAAAAGAATTTGGAGCCGTTTATATATAATATGAATGATATGTATGATATGTATCTAATATATTTATATGTATAACACATAAAATAGTGTATTTACAAAAGGTCAGTTGTTAAAAATAACATGAAACATTGAGAGAATACATTAATCAATTAGAAACTAAATTTAGAAACAAGACAAAATAGAGCCGTAAACGAAAGCTAAATGAGACCATGAACTAACAGGATGAGTAAATACTCATCAGGTTTCACTTATTTTGTATATACACGGATATATATTATCATTGTACAACTTTAATTATTGGCGGTAATAAATTAGACAGATTATATATTTGCTTTCTTATAAACCTTTTAAAGCTCATAGTTTATAATTGACAAAATACTTAAAGTGAGAAATTTTAAAATAATTATACACATCTTCTTATGTATATAAAAATTGTACCATCGAACTATTTCACTCTAATTGCGATTGATCGTATCAGAAAAGTGCAACAGATAACCTAGCAAGTGTAATAGGGACGAAATAATAAATCTAAAAAATCCGGATGTCGATTTCAAAAAGTCTACTAAATCACAAATTTTCTAATTACTATTCCTATAAATTTAGTACGAATTTTAAACATTCAAATACTATTCTAATGTAATTAATTATACTCTTAATACTGAGATAAGGGTTTAGATAATTTGGGATTTTAATTGAAAACATTTAAGTGAAAAAAGCTAACTAATTAATGAATGAAATTGCCCAAACAGGAAATCTAGTGGCCTCAACTACTACTCTTAAGTCTATTGAATTAGAGAGGCTCTACCAAAATACACTTATTGAGTGGGAATTTCAGGCTTGTCAGACCCTGCTCATTAATAATTCAAAAAAGGTTGGTCTAATGCACCTTCATCCCCTTAGAGTAAAGAAAAATTAGCCAGATATATTAAAATTAACGGCAATAGAAGTAAAACTGCGAATTGTCATGCACTTTATCATATAATTAATTAATTTGAAAATTAAAAGAAGAACCTCAACTATTTGAACTAAAATAAGAATTAAAAGAACAAAGAAGAACAATCTTGATTAATATTACAACTTAGAACAATCTCACAAGTATACGCAGAAACAGTGGATGAAAAATGTTGATTTTGTCACCAAACCTCCAGCAAATCACCACTATCTCCTTCCTAAACTCTAATAATTTTTTCTAAAGAAAGCCTTTATCTATCTATCTATCTATCTATCTATCTACATGGAAGCTAGGGTTTTTGGCCTTTTATTTATATGTTTCTAAATTTGTTTAATTACACAAATTTTCCAAAAGAGTTTTTACATCATAAAAAAGAACTAAATATAATATTTGGAACAAAAACACGCCACAACACGTGCAAGGCACCTACTGACAATAAGCCAAACTCAGACCAGTCGGCGGATCATGGGAACCAATCGTATCTTCACTATAATTGGTCCAACCGGTCCAAAAGTATGGGAACCGGTCAATACAAGTACTGGAATTTTCCTTATATTTCCCGATCGGTCCAGAAGTAGGGGACCGGTCTATGGCTTTTGGGAACCGGTCCCATAGCATAATAGAATATCAAACCATTGCCAACCAGTCTAGAGCACTTGCGGACCGATACAAAATTTTTAATTCCAATCTTCATTCCGTGCATTATTTTCTTTGATATTTTTACAATCTTGAACATCAAACACTTTCTTGAAACTTGACAAAAATACCTTTGAACTTCCGATCCTTAAAAGGTCTTCAATTCTGTGCAATTAAATTCAAAACCTGCAAAACATATACAAAACCCGTAACATCGAAATAACACAAGTTTCATATAATAATGCACTAAAAATAATACAAAGGCATAATATTATGCCCTTAAATGATGCATTTTCCGTAGCCCAATCGTACCCCCTATCTACACATTGCTAGTCCATATCAATGCAATTTCAGAAAGTATGATCTACTAATGATGTAAAAGTCTTTACCTAAAAATAAAACGAAAAACAAAGAAAAAAAAATGTAACTCATTTTTGTAGAAATTACGCTTGCATTTACCATATGCACAAAGTCTTTAAACCCCTAGGTGTTTTTAGTGTATGAATTATAGTCTCGCGATGGCTTACTAGGGCAATGCCTACAAACACCATAAAAATGAATTCCAAATTTTCAACAAAGCACAAAAAAAAAATATAAATAGTTTCAATCAAGTTATAATAAATTCTAGTTCATTAAACCGGTTTATAGTCCCTACCCTAAATAGGCACACTTTTCAATTAGACACAAATCATATCATCTATGCTTGGTCAGTCAAAAATTTAAACAAAACTAAGTTGATTTCCACTTGAAATAGAACGATCACTACCTCTTTTTATTCAATCTTAAACTCAAAATAGTTAAGAGTATTTTTAACAATGTAGACTAACCACAATGTCTAATTAGAGAAACGATTGTCAATGCAGCATTATTCGTTCTCATTACTTCCCACCCTATCTCTCCAGTAACACCCAGTTACAATTCCGAAGGCAAAATTTTATTCTTTTTATCCAACCAAATTCACCCCTAATTCATATTTATTTATATTTTTATCTTTTTCCCCTACCATCAGTGGAGTCATTGGCCTTTTTTTTTTTTTAATCAATCCAGCTGATTGGCTAGGAATAACATTCAACTTTTAGAATAAACAATTTTAAGTATTTAACCAACCTTTTTAGGAAAATTAATCTAAGGAGTCATTGTTCTTTCAAAATTTTTTTTCATATGTTTTCGTAAAATTTCATAATTCTTTCAAAATTTTGTCTTATCAAATTTCTCAATAACCTCCTTTACATTATATTTTCCAAGCCTAACCTACAAACGTGACTATTAAGGCAAAGAAAATAAACTAACCCCTCTTACCATCATTTAAAAAATATTCAAAAATTTTTAAGTTAAGCAAAAATATGGAACTCATACTCACACACACTTGAGATTATTCCCCTAACCCTTCCCCATGCATGTTTCCTATACTAGTTTTATTTTATTTCGTCCTATTTTTTTCAATAATAGTATGTCAAAATGCACAATAAAACAAGGATAATATAAAATAAACATAATGCTTATAAAGTACAATAAAATAAGAGAGGAATAGGAACATGTACCAAATATTAACAATTGTGTGCCAAAATGATGTAGCTTCTTTAATAGAATTGTTATTGTTCAAATCCTCTGAATCAATGCATCTTTCAACATTAAACTTGTCAAAACCAGACTATACACCAAAAAGAAATACAATCACCGTATCGAATAGAATAAACAATAAAAATCAAGTAATCATTCTCATCATCAACACATGATAGAATATCAAATATATACAATACATGCTAGATAATGGAAGGAAGATAAATGCAAATAACATCACTAGACAATCACGCAACTAATACTACCAACTAGAAGAATAAAAACAAAAGTAAAAAAGAAAAGAAAATTTCTAACTAAAAATTGTCACCAATTTCATACTGAAATCCTCAAATTGAGCACAAATTTCAAAAATAAATTTGCCCAAAATTTCTAACATGTGAAATTGGTGCACTCACTCCTACCTAAACCGAACATAGTCTCTATGTTTAATAAAGTACGGAAATAAACGGAAAAAAAAGGAGAGGAAAAGAAAAGAAAAATAAATAAATGAAAAAAAAGGAACAAAAATAAAAGAACGAAACACATACAACATTGCCTAATTAGGAATGATACACTGAACCATAATCGGATGGATTACCAAGATCCATGTGATTGCTTTTACACTATACGTATCATCTTCGTCAGCTCTTAGGTGTAGTACCACCAACCGACTTATCCTTACCTTCCTCCAACCTAGTCGGATACCTAAACTTAGCTTCTTTCGCAACTAACTCCACATTTTGCAATGTATGATCCATCCTAACATCGTCTCTAAAAGAGTTACCTATCTCCCAACCACCAATTCCCTCAGTCCTGCATCTAGGTGCTCTCACCAAATAACACTTTCTAGAACAACCATATCTTGTCTAGGCCGAGAGACATCCTCGCATGCTAGTACAAACTCATCATTTGCATTCCTATCACTTGACTTGTAAACTGATTGGACATCAAAGATAGTTAATAAAACTTTTTGTTGTCCTCATGAAAGCTCTATTGCATCACTACGACAATCTATAAGCACATTGGACGTTGCCAGAAAAAGACGCCCAAGAATAATATGGATAAAAGTAATTGCGACACCAGTAATGTTTACCTACCCCTAATTGGCTATAAACCTCATGGGGTAAAAGTTTACACTAGCTCCAAGATCAAGCACAACATGATTAATTGCAAAATCTCTAATCACACACAAGATAGTAGAACATCCAGAATCCTTACACTTAACAAAAGATGTGATTGAAGGATTGCTCTTGCACTTTCGGTAATATAGATTTGATCGTTCTAATCCATTTTTTGTTTTTCAGTACACATATTCGTAAGATATTCAGTGTATACAAGGTTGTTTCTTATGACGTCTAGAAGAGATTTATTACTTTTAACCTATTTTAACGTCTTAAGTATTTCTTTTTAAGGGTCAGATGTTCGAGTAGAACTAAGTATTTGAGGGAATGATGGTCTAGGTTTGTACTTTTCTAAGTCCAAATTCTACCCTTACTTCCTACCCTTACTTCCTTCTCATTATCAACTTCTTTCGTAAGCCCGTTTGATGGTTTATAAGGAATCACTACAGTTTAGGGTGTTAGAGAAGTATTTGGAACCTGTTGAGATTCTGAAATTTTAAGAACCTGATTTTCCCCATTTGGATCTATCCGAGCCACTGAAATTTTAGAGATCCTCACTCTTATTAGGAATTTCTTTTCTACTTCTTAGCATCGTCACAGTATATACTTGATCAGTAGATCCGGAACCCGAGGATTGAGCATCAACAAAATGTACTGGTTTCGGCTTGGGTTAAGCAAAGAATTTACCTTCACCTGGCTTGCAAGGAATTTTAGTCATTTTACGTATTTTGACAGCCAAATCTCTGACTTCCTTTTTCATATCGTGCATATCCCTCTCCATAATATCCATTCTTTTTTCAATAACTGGAGGTGTCTACTCGATTAGACATTGGCAAGGGCCTATAAACTTTTGAGTAGGCCTTGACTGGTTGGTTTGAGGCTGAAGTACCTCATTCCTCCAGTTTTGGCCTTGTTTCTCCTTCCACCTGGAATTAGAAGCCTGCAGAAACGGATTATCCGGACCCAAATTTTTATACTGTTGTTGATAAGGTACTGCATTTGATTTAAATATTATTGTTGATTGGAATAAGATTGTTAATTGGGATATTGTATGACTTGGGATTGGGTATAGTACATATCCTTCATTCATACTGCTTGATAACAATCATCTATTGCACATGACATGCACGGATGGAGTGGATACTGTACTATCTTTCCCCAATTCTATAACTTCCATCTTCTTTTACAGTGCGACATACTTTGCTTTCCACTCATTTATTTCATTAAGGTGGTACATACCTCCTTTCAACTGGGTGTCATTTGCAGCATTAAAAGTAGCCTTAATGAATTGTGGATTATCCCAAGCCTGTGATTCATCGACCAATTCATCAAAAAACTGCCAAATTCCAACAGTGGATTTTTTAAACAAGTTTTCACCATACATGGCAGAAATTGTTAGTTTAAGAGTAAAACTTAGGGATGTATGGAAGAATCTCTGTCGCGCCCCCAAATCCCAACCACCCAAGATCCGGGGGTGCGAGTTTGAAATCCAGAACCAAACCCACAAACACATAACATCTAAACATAAAAAAAAAACTCCATTCAGATATAATTTAAAAAAAAAATTCGACAGCATAACTGCAGTAAATATAATAAAACCATCCAATTGCAATACCTGTCAATATACAACACAAATCCCAGTATACTCCAATCTCAAAAATACATCTGATCAATCCAGTATG